>JARHVA010005679.1:380000-657500 GCA_037957365.1 Torreya grandis | reverse complement strand
AGAACCAAAACTAGACTCAAGGCCAAAATTAGAACCAAATCTAAATTCAAACATAATAACCTATGCCAAACTAGGCAAATCCTTTCAAAAAAATTAGAACCTATAACCACAACAAGAATGTTGTTGGTAATGGAGTTACTGAGTCACACAACATCCAAATAGTGCAAACACCATCTACTCAAACAATTTCACATATTTAGCTAATGACATAAATACAATCACTACTACCTCATCCTTTGAAAATGCCTCAACCAATAAGAGAACTACTTGTAAATATGATTTTTAGTGACCTAGGAGAGTCCATTGAATCTATGTTTCTAAAACTAGCTAATGTGAATATGATTAGTTGGCCCATTCCCAAACCATTCCCTAAGGGCATTACTTTCCCTGATTAGTATAAACAACACAAGTTTTATGATTATCATTGATTCAAATGGCATTGCATTCACCAATGTGTGAAACTAAGGCATCTCATTCATGACATGCTAGAAAATGGAGAAATTGAGTTGGATAATAGGACCCCTACTTCTAATCAAAACTTGAGATTTTTTCAAAACCTTTTTATCATAGCAAAATGCTAATAACCAGAATCAAAAATAGAACCAACAATTGCATAGGTCACCACCACCACCAAAATAACAACAATAATAGAAACAATAACCATAGAATATATGGAACCAAGTTTATAATGATTACTAAAGATCCTATCATGTCATTTCTCATGACTACAACAAATTTATAGGACATATCATAGGTGGTCATATAACCACTGTTACCATCAACCCAAGACCAATAACGAATTGCCAATGACTAGTACCAAACAATGCCCAACCTCTTCCTTATGCTACTGATCCTCTTGTGGTCTATATGGGTAGACAATCTCACCAATACCAAAGAGTTACCATCCTAGGACCCTCTTCTAATTACATTAGTCCATTACCTAATACAAATTACACAATCATAACTTGATAGATGAAAATTACTATTCCATGATCGAAACCTCCGTTTTACCCATGAGCCTATTCAAGCTCCCATTCCAGTCTAAAATAAGCCAATTACCTATGCTAAATATAAGACATGATATTATGGAATAATTATAAAAGACACCTGATCAAATATCTATTTTAGATTTGTTACGTACCTTTATTTTCCATAAGAATATCCTTATATAACCCATGAGCTAGTCCCAAGTGTCAAATGACATTACACCAAATAAATTCCAACCTTTAGTCAAATATTTAGCTCTTGACCAATAATTGACCTTTGGCCAATGTGGCATGTCATCCGTCGGCCCTCTCCACAATAATTCTTTGTACATCTATGTTGTCATATACTAGCACAAGGTCAAACATGTCTTCATAAACAATGGGTCAAGCCTCAATATTATATACCTAAGGGTATTCAAACATCTTGGATACATGACAACTAATATTTATCTAGATACCATTACCATCAAGGCTTATTATAATGAGAAAAGGGAATCATACGGAATAATTTATTTACTAGTTGTCATTGGGCCCTTAAACCACAACACACTTTGCCATGTTTTAGATCTATATTTATCATACAACTTATTAGTGGACCAGCCATGGATACATGATATTCATGCCATACCTTCCATATTATAAAAATGTATCATGTCCCCCCATTTAGGACAAAGGTGACCATTTACGCAAACTTACAGCCATATCATTTCTACAAGAATTTATAAGTTGGGTATAAAATATACAATTACTACTTTAATTTAGACCCTATGTTAAATAAACATAAGGATGTACTTGTAAAATTTATGAATTCTGATTATATTAAACAATAAATCATTTTATCTACTTCCTCTTTATGCCCTCCTAAGATATCCAATCATTTTATCATATCTGACAATGTCTAGTAGAATACCTCATGCACAATACCTTTCACAGAACCAAGCTTCCAAAATCCCCTAAGTCATATAGAAGACCTAAATCCAAGGCCATTTCATGAAATGGAAAAAAAAATCTTAATTCCAAAATGCCTATTATTTTCACACTAGCCACTAGCCAAGAACAATACCCAGTAGATAAAGATGAATCATGGATTTATAATGATGATCTAGTTGATTGTTACCAAAGTAAAAAAGTATCCTATCCCTAATCAGATCATGGATAATAAATATTATGAAGTTATAGGCCTAGGGTAAATTATAAAGTCATTATTGATCCCATCTCTATGACTAAACATAAAGGAACTTATGGTATTGGGTTTAAACTAGCCTAGGGTGACCCTATGTATCTAGTCTATGTTCCTACACCACTGAATAGTGACAATGATGTTGATAGTGATGTAGGGTCTGATTATAGTGTATATGAGGACTTAACCAATACCCAAAAAATTAACCCTCATTCTATATGTACCATTACACCAGTCATTCATTGTTCCCCATTTTTACTTCATCATCCACTACTCATCGACTGAGATCAATAAGAACCACAATATCACTTGACAAGTTCAAAAATAATGAGGCCCTTTGTGACTTCCTAGGCTTAAGAGAGCATAAACAAGGTTTATCTATTAGGTTGGATACTTGTAGCTATTTTTTAGACTAGGTGAACTTATTTTGCTAAAAATAAAAGGAAAATCAAGCATTTAGGTCCCAAACTAAAAACCTTTTGGAGGCACTTTCAGTCTAAGAAAAAAGACAAGAAAAAGGATAGTCTCTTGGTTAAAACCTATTTTAGGTGCCATTAAATAGGAATGTTTATCCCACTTTACATGAATCTCATGATACTACCAATGCCACAATCATATTTGGGTCTGAAATTAGTGAATAAAAACAACAAGACTTTGAATAAAGTGTCCAAAAATATCCATAAGTATTTGTTACATGGAAAGGTTTATCTATCAGATCATAAATAAGGTTTATCTATCAAGTTGGATCCTTCCACCTATTTTTGAGACTAGGTGAACCTATTTTGCTAAAACTAAAAGCAAAATCAAACATTTAGGTCCCAAACTAAAAACCTTTTGGAGGCACTTTTAGTCCAAGAAAAAAGTAAATAAAAAGGATAGTCTCTTGGTTAAAACCTATTTCAAGTGCCATTAAATAAGAATGTTTATCCCACTTTACATGAATCTCATGATACCACCAATACCAAAATCATATTTGGGTCTAAAATTAGTGAATAAGAACAAGACTTAGAATAAATTGTGCAAAAATATCCATAAGTATTTGTTACATGGCACTTTCCACCATTAGGTGATTATGATTCATCAAGTCTAGGGGAGCTCAATGAGCTAGTCAGGCCAGAGGAATTTGATATTTTTAACCAATTCACTTATTTAAAAAATCTCTTAGAATATGGTTCTACACTCCTTATGGAGAACACTTATCGAGTTAACACTAGAACACTGGCTGATCCAAAGTGGATCAAACTAGGCACATCTTTCACTAAGGAGAAATGTGAAGTCCTTAATGCTTTTCTAAGGGAGTTCATAAATAACTTTACATGTGCCTGTTCTGATATACCAATCTTGGATCCTTCATTAGTTATATAACACCTTGTGGTACACCCTGATGCTAAGCCAATCAAAGATAAGTTGAGGAAAATGCATCCTTAAATTGCCATATTGGTCAAGAAAGAACTAGAAAAACTCCTATAGGTGGGATACATTCATCCCATTGACTATGCATAGTGGATTTCAAATATTGTGCCAATTTGCAAGAAATCAAACGGTATTAAACTATGTATAGATTTATGAGACATTAAAAATGCCTACCCAAAAGATGAATTTACTCTACCAAATATTGACATGATTGTCAACTATATAACTAGGTATGAGATGATTTCTCTCCTGGATAGTTTTTCATTGTACAATTAGATAAATATCACACTAGAAGATGTTAGAGGTACAATCACTACATGGAAGGTGGGGGGGGGGGGGGGGGGGGGGGGGGGCGCGGCCGTTGCGGGTGGGAGTGGTGAATCAGTGAGCCTAAATTATCCAACTTCAATTTCAACCCTTTCAAGTTCTTAATCAATTACCATAAGTATTCATGAAACATACACAACATTCATAGTAATGAGCAAGAGAGACAATGTAAGATCAATCACATAACACAAGACATATGTTGGAAACCCCCTTAGGGGAGAAAATCCACTAGAACCTAAAATTGGACTACTATCCTATAATAACAAGAATCAATTTAGACCAGTTGTAACTAATCAAGGAACTACAATCCCTATTTAGTAAGACTATAATCCCATAAGGTGCTACAACACCTATCTAGTTGAGCTGCAAAAAAAACCAAAATTTTAGAAAATTTCACCTTGTAAGGAGGCTAAAACCACCTTAGATGATGAGCTACCACAACAACACCTATGAACACATCCACCTATGAATTGATATCTTCAACACTTGATGATGGACTTTTGCTTATCACTCTTCACCTTTGCTCACACTCAAACTGTAAGAGCACTATTCTACTAATAGAATCATGATAAATAGGTCATACAAATAGTTATAAATATATTTTAATCTTAAAATAATCCATAGGGAACTCCACCCATCCTTTGATCCATAATCCACACACAAAATCCTCTCTCAAATCTCTCCCAAGTCCTTCACTCATCTAGAAACCACCATCTTTGGTTCCACTATTTATAGAACATACATGATAATCAACACCTTGGTCAGCCATTAGGTATGCCTTAACCCTTAAGGCATATCTCACATAAATACATAGCTCAATATAGACTTCATAGGTTGGCCATATCATCTATGGCTTACCCTTAAGGAACTACACCTTTCAATTAGGCCTTTGTATCCCTTACAAGTCTCATGTGAACCCATTCACTCATTTAACACTTTATCAAATAAAACAAGAAATAGAACCACTATTAAAATCATGGACCCATTCCATATGATCTATAGGTCCCCATTAATTTCGTACAACCAACATATAACCCTTATATTTAAACAAAATTCACTCAAACAACATTTTATGCACACAGACATTATGAATGAACATAGTCACATTCTAAACCATTATTTATACTACATACAATTGGTCAAACCTTCAAAATGCACAAAAAGCATCCTCATGGAGTCTAAAACACTCCCCAGTGCCCAATTCATTAAGAGATATAAATAACATCAAAACAAGATTGAACATCCTTCTTGAGTCACTTACAGAACATAGTTGAACACATACTCAACTTTGGACCTTCATATCTTTGATCATACACACTTTCAAATCTTCAAATTAGGTTCATTAGATGCACCATGGAGTCCTCCTCATCCTTGAGTTTTATATAATGAGAAAATTTGTTCTGAATCAGATGTTATGGGTAAAATACCATAGATTGGTTTTTCCCTTTGTAAAATTCAAATATTTAAATATAAATGATCACAGATAAACTTTGACCACTTTGCTCACATCTCATGTCTTCACTATTCAGATCAATTACACAATATTTAACTTATCCAAAATTTAATTCATAGGAACCAATGTTCAAATGTTAAAAATTTAACAGTTGACCTCATCTCATTCAATCTAGAAACTTTGACTCAATGCACTCTGTCGATCTTCTGTATATAGCTTAGTCTTTAACAATGCTAAGCAACCGTCACTTTGACCTCTTGATAATTTTTAGAGCCCACATAGAACTTATATATCCCAAAAAATTTATTAGACACATCTTTAGGATCTAAAATTTCATGTCTATATCACTCTCATATGCCCCTTCAAGAACACCAAAATGCAACACCTAGCTCAATCTCTGCAACATACTTCTTTCACAAAACAACTTGCCAATTAGGCCTCCATCTTGAAAAAAACTTGAATAAATTTAGAACCACAAACATTAAAATATCTATTAATGTTTATTTTATAACCCATTTGGCTAATTTAACCTATTTAGAAGCCTCAATCCTCAATTCACAAGGCAAACCACTTTTCTAGCATAGCCCAAAACCCTAGAAACTCAAAACAAACAAGACCAACAAACCTCCTTTTGGTTAATACACACCTATAAAACTTATTTCACACTTGGAGACACTTATCACACACTTTTGTACTAATATTTAAGCCTTCACACCTTTAGGAACATAGACTTCCTATAACTCATTTGAGGCCTACTTGCCCTCAAGCTAAAAACTGAGATAACCAAGAGCACTCAAAAATAATGAATTGACACAAACATACCTTTAGACCATAAAATCACATGGATAAAATCAAAAATAAGTGTATAGAAATTTATTAGCATCAAACTCTTCTTGACATTTCATCAATCTCATTATTCCATCTAAATATATCCATTCTGACCCTGCATAATAGCTCCTTCACAAATCTCTAGAACAGGCTCATGAACTTGTTGCTCCCCCTTAACCAAAGACCTCTATGATTGGAATTATCATCTTGAGTACACAAAATCACTTCTCCATAGAAATGAGTCTCTTAATAAGCATAGACAAAGACCTCCTCTACACCATAATGCTCTACCATGGTGTAAAACTAGGAGTTACCCACAACTCCTCATATTATTTCTCATCTTTGGTCATCTAATACTTGTAATTTTTCTTATTATTAGGATTAATAAAAGTAACATGCTCAAGTGCTACATAATTCTCCTTTTCTTCTAGAATTTTATATACAATACATGGAGACAACATAGATTCATGACATACCTTTTCATTTGAAGAATCCACCTTGCAGTTTGAAACTTCATCATTAGGTAAAGACAATTGATTTTATTTACATGATACATGCTCATCAATAGCAAGATGTTCACTTGGATTCATACATACCTTATAAATATCTTCAATGACCACCTTGGTATTTTTATTGATCTTGGTCCCTTCACTCACAATATGAATAGACAATGAGAGCCCTTAGCACTCTTCAACTTATGAAGAATTCTCCACCATAACAAATAAATTACTTGGACCTATAGTCTCATCATGACTCACACTTTTCACCTTTGGCTTCCATGTGTTAACATTCCTTCTTTCTTTCACTCTAGGATCCTAATTAAATGTATTATAACTTATATACTTTTACTTATAGAACCTAACAATGTGACCTCTCTGTTCACAATTGTAGCACACCATACTTTTTACAAGAAATGTATCTTACCTTACCTTATTTAGACACAAATTTTCAATATGTCTTACGTCATAAAAATTAAATCAATTAACATTTTTCATACCTTATGACTGATAACTCCCATCATAGTTTCAATCAAACTCATTTCTAACAAGTCTCCTAGATTCTCTATCCCTATGACCAAATTGATTACATATGTAATAGTTACCATTGAATCTTCCATAACTCATGGCATTTGTCTATTTAATCTAATTTTCTTTTACTCTATCAGCACCTTCATTCCTTGTTTGATGATTTATCTTCAAATTATGATTGTCTTGGTTCACATTAGTCTTCATCTTATCTTGAGTAACATTCTTTTGTTCTTCTTCATATCTAATACCAGTTCTATCACTAGCATGTTTTTGACCACTCAGAATGTTATCTAGATCATAAGACCTATTTTAAAATCTCAAAAATGTCTTCACTTTACTATATGTCTTTTCTAACTTAGATTTCAAACACTCATTTTCAAAAACATACCTTGAACATTCATCTTTTTAAACTTTTAGGCTTGTAGACAAAATTTCCAATTGAAAACTGGGATGCTTAACCATATCTTCACGATCCTTAGTATCTTGATTCAATATTGCTTCATACATACTGAATTGATCCTCATAGTCCTTGAGTTGAGACTTCATCTTCTTATTAATTTTATTCTCAATATTTAGTTCTTCAAGAGCATTTGTCAATGTAGTATCATAGTTTATCTCAGCTTAATCACCATCTGAATC
Organism: Torreya grandis; assembly: GCA_037957365.1. NCBI lineage: Eukaryota > Viridiplantae > Streptophyta > Pinopsida > Cupressales > Taxaceae > Torreya > Torreya grandis. The sequence continues at coordinate 649,646 of JARHVA010005679.1, read as the reverse complement.
ACTCCAAGTAGACTCCTTATGTGAAAAAATTGATCCCTTAGCCATGAATAGAGATTCATCTTTAGTAGGCCTATCATCTTCATGATCATATTCTGAGTCATTATCTTCACTCTCATCTGATGAGATGCAATCTTCTTTATTGTACAAACTCTTCTTGTTCTTGAAGGACTTCTTGTTCTTGTTATACGTTTTTAATCCTTTTTTCTTACATGTCTTATTATCTTCATCTTGACCTTCACCATGCTCTTCATAATCATTATTTTCATGCTTATAAGGGCACTTACAAGAAAAATTTCCTATCTCTCCATAATTGAGACATTTGAAGGGTAGTTTACCCTTCTACTTCCTTAAGCTTGTGTTCAATTTCTTAGTAATCAAAGTAATTAGTTCATCCTCATAAATATAAAATATGTCATCCTATTTATATTTATTACTTTTAAAATTAGTCTTAGGCTTCATATCTATCTTGAAGGTAGCTTTCTTCTTTTGTGGTATATCATCATTTACTCTCATCTCATATACAAGGGTGTCATGTAATTAATCCATCTTCAACTGAGTAAGATCATGACTATCTTCTATAGTAGATAATTTTGGATCAAACTTGAGAGATAGAGACATTAATACCCTTTAGAATATAGTAGCCTCTTTAAGATTCTCTCCAAGACCTCTGATGATGTTCATTGTCTCATCAACTCTCTACAGAAAGAATGCCACAAAATCTTCTTCCTTCATCTTGAGACTTTCAAATTACCTTCTATGAGTATATAACTTAGCAATATTGACCTTTAATTATCCTTTTAAAATGATCTACATTGTTAGGTTGTGGAGCTAAAAGCTTCACTGATGTAGACACTGGAGGAGGTTGCTGAGTGTCACAGTCACTGGCATCAGTCAAGCCAACCGACATCAGTCAGGTGTAGACAGGAAGCTGCCAACATCGGTTAGGGATCTGCCAACATCGGTCATCCCCAGATAGATAGGGACTGACGTTGGTCTCCTATGTGGTTCAGAACTGCGAGTTTCATGGATAGTTTGTTAACAAATCGGTTGTTTGCATGTTGAAAGGCTAATTTTAGTCTTGAGCTATGGATCTAATTATTGTAATTAGATGTCTAATTATTGTTTGCATGAGATCTATTTAAGAGACTCATGGGCTGTATTGTAAAGTGTGCTAGTTGAGTAAGAGCAAGGTTAGCTCCTTCAGAGTGAAGAGAGCAAGGTGTGTTCCTCCTAGTTCCACAGGGGTGCTGAGTGTGTATGATCAGGTAGAGCTATAGGTTGTGCAAGTTCTGGTAGAGATCCATAGGGGTGCTGGTTTGGAGAATCAGAAGGGTTCTTCATGTGTGTAGGATCTTGGTCACCAGGTGTGCAAGGCCATTTTTGGAGATCTACATGTGTAAGTAAGATCATTGATTTGCAGGTGTGTGTGTGTGAGGTAAAAGGAGGTCTACGAGGTAGCAAGATCAAAGGTGATAGCAACATATCAAGGAGCAAGATCAGGTGAGATCTACTTGGAGTATGTTGTGTACTTGGAATACAGTGTGTACTTAGATTTGGAGTGCATGGAGCACTTGTGTACTAGCAGTAGTGATACTGACTGGTTGGAGGTGAATAGCAACTATGTGCTTGAGTTGTTGTTGGGACTGTAATTGAGAGAGTGAGCTCTTGAATAGATTTACTATTTATGCCCTAGAGGTGTGTAAGGAAGAAGACTGTGGCATCTTCTTTATTGTATTTCCTTCTGGAAGAGTATTAATACAATTGGGTATTGTCTCTCATATTCTATGTTGTTTTTGAATTTTAGTTACTAGTTACTTCTGGTTAATTCCACATTTTTAAGTTTCTTGTATATGGTAATCAATTGTGCTTCCTAGATCCTAATAGTGGAATCATAGCATGTTTGTTGTTCTAGATTCCTGACAAGTGGTATCAGAGCTAAGGTTACAGGGAGCAGGGTTTGTTATTTTATTATAGGTCACTCTCAGGGGTTTTTGATTGAGTGGGAGTATAGCAATGGCAAAAGAAAGTACACTAAGAATGGAGGAATTGAAAAGCATGAATGGTCAATTATGGTGTTATGGAAAGAAAGAGTAGGTAAAGAAAAATTGTTGGTTGGTAGAAGATCAGCATGAAGGAACTGAAGAAGCTGATGTTGTAAGTGTTATTGCATAGGATGCTCTGGGATGTTCCTTGGATAAAGTAGAATCTTGGTTTATATATTCTATTGCATCTTTCCATGTAGCCCCAATTAGAGGGGTTGGTGAGCCTTGTCAAAGTATTGGCAAAGGGGAAGTGTGGTTGAAATTACAAACGTCCAACACACAGGTGTTGAAGGATGTCATGCAGGTCCCAGTTCTGAAGATGCGGCTAATTGCTTTAGGAAAGTTAAGTGATGAGAGATGCATAGGAACTCTCACAGTGGATGCACTTGAATTAGCATATGGTAAGAAAGTAGGTACTCTTTATCTACTTGCTTGTATTACTGATTCTTCTTCTGTTATAAAGACATGGCTTTGTAGGCTTGGTCACATGAGCAAGAAGGAGATGCATGTTCTTAAGAGGAAGTCAGATGTCTTTGATAGAATTAAGAACTGGAAAGCCTTGGTGTTTATGGAGGAGATGATGGATAGAGATCAGTGGATGGAACTGAGTAACTCTGAGCAGGGTAGTTTGGACAGGGTTTTGATCCAAAGAGAGCTCACGGGTAAAAAGTCATCACTCACAGAAAAACATAGGTACCGGTGTTGGTCAGGGAAAACCAGCATCAAATAGATAGGCACTGACATCGGTCATGTGCAGATAGGCAAAGTCAGTGGTGTCGGGCAGGTGGAGACCGACGTTAGTAGGATAACTAGTGTTGGTGACCTAGATAGTTGCATGGAACTGACGTCGATCAGATACAGACTGTGTGGTGACCGAGGTCAGTCACTGGAATGGATTTTGGGTGAACAACAAGCTGTCAAGGAGTCTCAAACGCCCATATGGAGGACTAAAAGGGTAAGTAAGCCTCAAATTTGTTATTCCTCTTCTTTATACTCATTGCTCATTGTAAAGCAAGAAGGATCTAGGAAACAGTGGGAGCATGGCATGAATGAGGAACTTGATTCCTAGGATGCAGAACCAAATGAGAGATTTGGTAGGGTTGCTAGCCGGTATGAAAGCACTGAAAGATGAATGGATACCTTAGTTAAAGAATAGAGAGAATGGATACGTGATACAGAAGGCTAGGTCATATGGTCTTGAGGAAGCTCTAAGATAGTGGTACAGGTTTGACAGGTTGATGACAAAGCATGGCTTTAGTCAATGTCATTGTAACTATTGTGGTTACTTTACCAGGTGGATGATGGTCGTGACATTATCCTGTTACGGTATGTTGTGTGTTTGCTTGATGTAGGGTTACACATACAGGGTTTTTTGGAGCTAAAGGTAAAGTTAGTTCAGAGGTGTGTCATGAAGAATTTGGAGGAGAAAAATTATTTGGCATGAGTAATCCTAGAGACAGGGAAGATCACAAGTTGATGTTGTCATAGGATGATTGTGTGAAGGTAGTGCAGGATGCAGAATAGGGCAGCACACCTGTGGATGGATAGTTCACAAAACAGGGTCCCCAATCACATGATGAAGTTGAGTACATGTGTACTCCCTAAGTTTTCCCAAGTAGTGGGTGTTGTCATAAAGTTTGTAGTCAATCTGGGAAGGAAGCACTGGAAATTGGTTCAGTGGGTTCTCAGGTATCTGAGAGAGACTAGCAGCAGGGATTCATGCTATGCAAGGTCAAGTACTTTGGATTTGGTAGGTTACTTGGATGACAGGTGTTGCATGATAGGATGTGTGGTGGTTGGTCTTCAGGATTGAGCTTGAAGAGGGATACAAGCCAAGAAACAAATTAGATGGTGTACAGGGATAGGTATAGTGCAGTTGTTTATCTCCAAGTGGGAGATTGTTAGGTTGTGGAGCTAAAAGCTTCACTGATGTAGACAATGGAGGAGGTTGCTGAGTGTCACAGTCATCAGCATCGGTTAGGCCAATCGATGTCAGTTAGGTGTAGATAGGAAGCTACTGACATCGATTAGGGATCGGCTGACGTCAGTCATCCTTAGACAGACAGGGACCGACGTCGATCACCTGTGCGGTTCAGAACTATGAGTTTCACATATAGTTTGTTAATGAATCAATTTTTTGCATGTTGAAAGGCTAATTTTAGTCTTGAGATGCAGATCTAATTATTGTAATTGGATGTCTAATTATTGTTTGCATGAGATCTATTTAAGAGACTCATGGGCTATATTGTAAAGTGTGCTAGTTGAGTAAGAGCAAGGTTAGCTCCTTCAGAGTGAAGAGAGCAAGGTGTGTTCCTCCTAGTTCCATAGGGGTGCTGAGTGTGTATGATCAGGTAGAGCTATAGGTTGTGCAAGTTCTAGTAGAGATCCACAGGGGTGATGGTTTGGAGAATCAGAAGGGTTCTTTATGTGTGTATGATCTTGGTCGATAGGTGTGCAAGGCCACGTTTGGAGATCTACATGTGTAAGTAAGATCATTGATTTGTAGGTGTGTGTGTGCGAGGTCAAAGGAGGTATGTAGGGTAGCAAGATCAAAGGTGACAACAACATATCAAGGAGCAAGATCAGATGAGATCTACTTGGAGTATGTTGTCTACTTGGAGTATGATGTGTACTTAGATTTGGAGTGCATGGAACACTTGTGTACTAGCAGTAGTGATACTGACTGGTTGGAGGTGAACAAAAACTCTATGCTTGAGTTGTTGTTGGGACCGTAACTGAGAGAGTGAGCTCTTGAAGAGATTTACTATTTATGCCCTAGAGGTGTGGGAGCCCTAGAGGTGTGTAAGGAAGAAGACTGTGGCATTTTCTTTGTTGTATTTCCTTTTGGAAGAGTATTAACACAATTGGGTATTGTCTCTCATATTTTTTGTTGTTTCTGAATTCTAGTTACTGGTTACTTCTGGTTAATTTTGCATTTTTAAGTTGCTTGTACATGGTAATCAATTGTGCTTCCTAGATCCTAATAGTGGAATTAGATCATGTTTGTTGTTTTCAATTCCTAACATACATTTTGTCCCATATATATTTAGTATAATTATAATGGATTACCTTGGTGTATTTAGTCTTTGAAATATGACAAGTGATAGCATTCATTGCCTTGGAATTGTTCTCAAACAACTTCTTATCTGTAACACTAGATGGAGTAATAGGAGTAACATAAAAATATAGAACAAATTTCCATACATATAACCATAGGTACATAATGTATGTCCTCATCTTTTCACTCCAAAAATCATAATTTGATCTATTGAACATTAGTGCTTACTTAGTAGATCAGCCTCCTTGATGACTACCCATATTTTACCTTGGATCACCTTCAAGGTATTAACCCTTTACCAAAATACTTGATCTAATACCAATTGTTAGCGGTACAATCATTGGGGGCTAGGGGTGAATTAGTGAGCCCAAATTATCCAACTTCAATTTCAACCCTTTCAAGTTCTTAATAAAATACCATAAGCATTCATGAATCATACACAACATTCATAGCAATGAGCAAGAGAGATAACGCAAGATTAATCACATAACACAAGACATATGTGGGAAAACCTCTTGGGGAATAAAACTAACTAGAACCTACAATTATACTACTATCTTATAATAACAAAAACCAATTTAGACCAGTTGTAATTGATCAAGGAACTACAATCCCTATTTAGTGAGACTACAATCCCAAAAAGTACTATAACATTTGTCTAGCTGAGCTACAACAACTAGACTTTTAACAATTTTTACCTTACAAGGAGGCTAAAACCACCTTATATGTTGAGCTTACACAACACCTATGAACACATCCACCTATAAAATGATGTTTTCAACACCTAATGATGGACCTCTACTTATCACTCTTCACCTTCGCTTACACTCAAACTACAAGAGCACTATTCTTCCAATAGAATTATGATCAATAGGTAATAAAAATAGTCCTCAATATATTTTTATCTTCAAATCATCCATAGGTAACTCTACCCCTCCTTCACTCTATAATCCACACACACAAGCCTCTCTTAAATCTCTCCCATGTCCCTCACTCCAAATCTAAAAACCATCATCTTTGGTTCCATTATTTATAGAGCATACTTGATAATCAACACCTTGGTTAGACATTAGGCATGCCTGATCCCATAAGGAATCTCTCACATGAATACATATCTCAATATAGACTTCATAGGTGGGCCATATAATCTATGGGTCACCCTTAAGGAACTACAGCTTTCAATTAAGCGCTTGTAGCCCTTATAGGTCTCATGTATACCCATTAAATCCTTTAGCATTTTATTGAATAAAAAAATTAAAAAAAACCACTACTAAAAGAATGGATCCATTTTATATGATTTATAGTTTCACCTAAATGCCAAAAACCAACATAGAACCCTTCTATTTAAGCATAATTCATTCAAACAACATTTTGTGCACACAGTCATTATGAATGAACACACAGTCACATTCTAAACCATTGTTCACACTGCATAAAATTGGTCAAACCTTTAAAATTTACATATATTATCCTTCGAGATTATAAAACACTCAAAAATAGCCAATTCATCAAGATATATTAAAACATCAAAATAAGCTTTAACATCCTTCTCATGTCACTTGTAGAACATAGTCAAACACAATCAACTTTGGACCTTCATATCTTTGAATATACATACTTCTAGATCTTCAAATTAGTTCATTAGATGTTCCATATAGTCTTCTTCATCTTTTATTTTTATAAACTGAGAAAAATTTTCCTAGATAAAATGTTATGGTCAAAATACCACATACTAGTTTTTCTCTTTGTAAAATTCTAATATTTAAATGTAAACAGTCACAAATAAACTTTGACCACTTTGTTGCATCTCATGTCCTCACTGCTCAGATCAATTATGTACCATTTATATTATTTTAACTTTAATGTATAGTCACTCATGCTCAAATGTTAAACATTTAATAGTTTCACTCATCTCGTGCAATCTATAAACTTTGACTCAATGCACATTATTGATCTTTTGTACATAGCTCAGTCTTTAATAATTCTAAACAACTATCACTTTGACCTCTTAAATTTAATGCACACCATTGATCTCAATCATTGTGAACACCTTCTCACCATTTATCCTTATAATAATCTCACTTTTTATCTCTACTCAACATTAAATGTCATGCACTTATTATCATCTTGCTCAACATGCACCATTGATCTTGATCTATATGATCACTCATGCACCATTGGATCTTCATTTGGTCTTGATATTCAAATCTATTAAACAATAAAAACTTTGACCATTTTGACTCATTACATAATGTTGATGCTTATAATTGTGCTATTTCCAACACCAACAATGTGAAGTTTAAGGAATGTGGGACTTGCGACCTGAAATGACCTCCAAATTTTAAAGAAGCTGGTTCTTCTTTATCTCAAAAGTATTGGGAGAAAAGGGATAGAAATTAAATGGAAAGCACCAATGCAATGAAATAAAACTTAACTATGGTGATGTGCCTGATTTTGATTTGATCCTCAATACTAAGCACAATGAAGCTATATTTAGGATTCAATTACATTGAAGAGCAAACTAGGCATGATCAATGTAAAAGATGAAAAACAATAAAATCAAAGGCTCACAACTTAGACTATTCTTGTAGTAACATAGAAAATATCAACAAAAGCATAGAACTTAGTCTTATTAATTTTCTAATCACATAAAAGGCACGGAAACATGCACAGTTATACAAACTTTCTAAATCAAGAAAACAGAACAAAGGCGAATGATATTACTAGCCATAGCAATCAAAGGTTCACAATTTAGATAATTCATGTAGTAACATAGATAATATCAACAAAGGCACAGAACTCAGTCTTCTTATTAATTTTTTAGTCACATAAAAAACACAAAAACATGCCTAGCTATACAAACTTTTTAAATCAAGAAAACAGAATAAAGGCAAATGATATATCTGGCCACAGCTAGAAAGTCTAATAAAACTTCTTAATAACAATCTCTCGTAGAAAATTCTCTCTATCTTTTGATCTCCTTTTTTGATGATCATTTCACTCATATTTATAGCATCAGACTAGCTCTAGATTGCCCACATGTTCCCAACCCAATGGTCTAATTGAACTCTAACTGAATTAGAAGTGTTTAACAAAAGATATTCTTTGGATCTAAATTTTTAGTCCCCTGCACGATCATTGGCTGAATTAGACACACATGACACTTTTCACTGTGAAACAGATGAGGACTCTCAACATGCTTCACTTAATCTACTTGAAAACCTTCTCATTATTCAAAAGGCACCAAAAAATGACACTTGGCAGCTTTTGTGGCACTTATAGAAGACACATGGCACTTTCCGCGTAACTTATACTCTTTAATGTGTCTTTGCTCAGGAGTGCTCCATCTTTGACATATGTCATAGTCTGCTACTTCAAAACTTTAACAAATTACAAAAAATGGGACCCACAACACTTCTTGCCCGAGCAACTTCAAAAAGGAAAATGGAACAGGTGGCACTTTCCATGTATTTTTAACAAGGGACATGTGGCGGTCTTTGCTTTCTTTAGAAGCTTTTAGACACTTTTTGAAAATCTTGTGAAAGGTGACACGTGGCATCTCCATTGAGCTTTAGCTATACTATATAAACATTTGAGACTCATTTCAGATTCACACAGATGATGACACTTGGCATCCTTCACTTACTTTAGAAACAAAACCTGGGGCCCACCACAGTCTTTACTCAATCAATGAAACAAAATGAAGAAACTACGGATGTTGACACTTGGTGGCTTCCACTACTTTTAGCTAGGGGCACTTGGTAGCTTCTACTATTTTTAGAAAAACATATTGAAATCTTTCGCAGTTGCCACTTGGCACCTTCTACTTGACCCTGAGAGAAGCTTATTGAAATAAGCTTTTGAAATGCATGAGAAACATGAAACGTGAATGCCAACACTTGTCACACTCTGCTGAATTACTGTGAGACACATGGCACATTCTGATGCTTTTTAGAAACAAAGTATAATGTGTCTTAGATGACGACACTTGGCATGTTCTACGCAACTTTGATACTTAGACAAAATTTAGGAAAAAATGAAACTCATGCCCACGTTCAGTGTCAAAACTTCACTACCTCAAAACTGAAACACGCAAGAACAAATCTTGAAGCTCACAACTAAAACTTAAAAATAAAGTGTAGAGTATTTTACTTTACAATTCTTGGTGACCTCAAGGACTTTTGAGCCTGCTTAAAAAAATAATCCATAAACTCCTGCATTATCAAATGGGGCAAAAATCACAACTTCATTAAGGCCATCTGATAAATAGACCACTCAGCATCAGATAATCCCTTCTTATTTTGTAATTCATGGAAGGCTAAATCAAGGTTGATGATGTCCTTGTGTGAAAACCTCTACAAAATATGAACTATAGCATTCAATTTAAATTCAACCTGAGACATGGAAATCAAGACAGCTTCCACTTTTGGCACTGATGAATCATCTATTAAACCTTGGAAAACTGACTGATCATTTTGCCTAGCTAACAACAAAGGTTTGATCTCATCAACCATTAACACAGTGTTGTTATCAAGAAAAGGAGAGGGAAAAACTAATTGCACCAGATCTTCTATATGCTACTTTATGTCTTTTATTCCCTCCTTTACCACATCCAAGAGCTCTTTGCAATTAATTGTTGTAGAGTTGCAACTGAGAACTTCATTGACCCTTTTTGTAGCAATCATTATGTCACCAATCCCTACTATTGATAACATTCCATCAGTTGTGTCATATAGATTTTTTAGCAGCATTTGAGAATTAAAAACTCTCAAAGAGACAGTGGACAGAGTGGCTTTAACTAAAGTCTCCACCTTTTTGCACAATTTTTGTGCATTTAGCAAAAAGGTTAGAGAGGGTCTAAGCTGAGTAATCTCCTCAAATATTCTTTTCCATATTGATACATAAAGCTCCTTAACTAGATTCAAAACCCCTACATTCTTTGGCCTATTAGCCAACTCAAGTGTCAATTGTTCTGTTATTCATTGCTCAGCTTAAAGTTGGGCCTGTATGGTAGTGGTATTATTCTGCTCATTCAGTAGCTTTTATTGTAATTGAGTGACCTATTGCAGGTTTTCCTCACATTTCCCCTATAAAATTTCCTTTTTCCACCTTAAGGTTGTCACTGTAGCTTTCTCCTGTGTTAGCTCCTCTTTCAAAGAATCATTTTGGGCCTAAATAGCCTGGTGAGTCTGAAAAGAAATAGTATGTTGCAACTATTTGTTAAGACTCTCTATTTCATTATTCTTGGTTTTGATCTTTGTAGTCAGACTGTTATAGTTTGATTTCTCCTAAGCTAAATTAGCCTCCATATTCTATAGCTTCTTTGATACTTTCAAATAATCATTAGCTATAGCAGAAGTGGATTCATTTAGCATCTCGACCCTATCTTGTGGTCTAAAAAGTGACATATCTATAGCCACTACATTCATTATATAATCGTTGGACTACATCTGCTCATTGGGCTTGACTACATTAGGTGACAAATGGGTCACCATTAGTTGCTACTGAATTGGTTCAAATTGTGACCTCATATGTGGTGTAGCCAGAGCTTTATTATCTTTCATCTTCTTTTTCTCCATCTGGGCTTCTCTAGCCTTCTTAGTAGTATCTGCTTGAGTTTATAAGGTAGAAGGAGAGGTAATGTGCCCACCTACAAAAGGATAACCCTGTGGAAATCCATAGGGAATAGCCAAATGTTGGCTAGTGGAAATCTGAGGTACTCTCTTTGGGATAGAGGGGGGAAAATGAGGCAATGATGTGGCCTGAGTATGAATAGGTGGGGCAAAATGAGAAATGGGTATAGCAGAGGTGGAAGGGGATATTATTTGGCCAGATGGAATTTTCATGCATATAGAAGAAGAGAGAGATTGAGAAGAAGAAAGAAAAACAACACGTACCTAAGGAGTAATCGATGTACTCAGTGGTTGGTGTTGTGAGGGTTCTACCTCCTCCTATAAATCAAGTTAGAGCTTTGGCCTCTTATGTTTCCTTGGCATTTCTTCTTCTGGCTATGCTTCCTTCTCTTCAACATTTACCACTACTACTAGTGGTGTTTGTACAAAATTAGGAACCCTGAAGGTTGACATTAATGGAGAAGTTTTGGGTGGTGAGGATACCACACTCTTTTGTTTTTCAATGGCACTAAGAGATTGGGGCCAGATAGTTACAACGACTATAGGTGAGGTTTGTCCTATGGCTTGCATTGTATCAAGGCTAGAGACTGGAGACAAATGACATTCATCCCAGATTTCCTCCCATTTCTCATCTAAATCTGCATTTCCAAAAGAGTGAGTTATCTCACAAATCTCCTGCCTATACTTCCAATAGGCTTATATTTTCTCAAGTTTCTAGTCTTTATTCTTCAATGCCCTTCTTAAACCAGAAGTCCTTTTGATTTTAGGGTCAAAATCCTTTTTCTTATCATAAAAGGTCTCCCATGGCCTGGCCTCTTCTAAGGGCAAATCTGTCAATTCTACATATAAATCAAATATCTTCTTGAGGGTTTCTTCTATTTTCCCAAAAGGGATGGCCCTCATGCATAATTCTAGCAGTGACCTTATTAATCTTGACCCATGTGGTTATGAAACTACTTGGGTGATATCCCCATTTATCTTTAATTAGAAAGAAGCCCAGGAAAGCTAAATTTCTTAGTAACACATGCTCAGCATCTCTGACCTTTAGGGCTATGTTGTTTGTTACCCATGGAACATCATACATTTTCTTCTTTTTCTTCCCAGTGCCATATTCATTATCCACCATAGACACTTGCCTGGTGACCTCTAAGAATGCTAACCTAAGGGTAAAAATCTTAGGTAGCAACACTCATTCTCCACTAAAACCATGGACTCTAATAATAGTATGATGGGATCCAAAAAGGTAATCACAAGGAATAGTGTAATTTTTCATAAGGCCTGAGACACTTGAAGTCAATCTATTTTCAATCGGCTCTGGGCTTAGATGACCAAAGGAAAGGGCAACAAAAAATTCCCAAAATTCATATGGGTCACTTGTTTTGGACAAGATATGTGTCCATGTAGACACATGAATGGTCCTATGTAGACCAAAGCTTGGGTCATACATTTTTAGATGCATGTACTGGGAAAAGATGCCAGATTTTTTATACAACATGAGGTGAAATAGATAAGAGGAATACCTAAAAACCCCTTTAGATTTGAAATGGGTGAGCTAATCAACCATTGAATATATAATTTGCTTAGAGAAATCTAGCTGATACTCTTGAGACTTGTCAACAGTTTTCAATCTGAAGAGAAAGGCCATTTGTTCTTTATAGATAGTTATATCTTCTTTCATTACAAAAATGAATGCCATCATGGAAAGTGCCTCTTGACTGGCCTGTGTAAATTGTAATCTTGTTGTTGGTAGTACTGGCATAGTGGTATCATCTTCCCCTAATTGCAACTCTGATCTCAAAAACCTCAATTGATTATTGATGTTTGCCCACGTTTTCTACATTTTGGCAATGGTGGGAAACGTGGCTGTCTTGTCATGAAACAGGGCCAACATGTCCCTAATAGCATTTGGTGTAATTTTCACCATGAATGGACCCTATTTTATGGTATTTGAGGGTGCATGAAACAATTTAGAGCATATTTCAACCATGTCAAGGCACAGATGTATGCCTAGGACAATGAATTGTGCCAGTTGGGAAGTCCATATCCTCATTGCGAATGTTTCGTATTGTCCAATCTTGGCCCTCTGAATACATCTTTGATGTGCCCCTTCTCTTAGAGCTTTGCTAGGATTTTGAATGATTGGGTCCATGATTCTATCTGCAAAATCATTCACCTTTGCTGGGTCACTTGCATAACCAACTTCAGGAACTCTAGTCCATGGATAGGTCTTTAAGGGTTGTGTAGGGGCCAAAGCATATGATTTGCTTGTGATAAGCTTATCAATGGATTCATAAATCCCAGACCCTTGTTACAAAGAATGTGCTCACTCCATATCTATATCTATACTTGGAAATAGTGAACTGTGATAATAGGGATGGAGCTTTGCAATAGGGAAAGCACTTTCACTAGGCAAGTTTTGCTATGAACTAAAAATGTATGTAACAGGGATTTTCTAGCAAATGCAAGAATGTTTGAGACACTGTTAAGCTTTAACGCTTGTTATGGGGTATTTAATGACCCATCAAGTCTCAAAAATGGCATTAAAACTAGATAACCATTGGTAAATCTTACCAAATCTACGTGGGACAATGAGTCAGACACATCATGAAATGGTTGCGTAAAGGTACATTGGGGAATTTTGGAGATTTGAGAGAGATTTAATGCATCAAGAGTTTTCAAAAAAATTAAAAAAAAAGGCTCTGAGCCACGGCCACGTGTTCAAAGAACACTTATTAAAAAAGAAAAAGTGGGAAATAAAAATGGGAAAATAGAGCAACAAGGAAAGGGAAACTATTTAAAAATGATATAGCTAACCAGGTATATTTGCCTACCTCCTGGATCAAACAAAAAATTTCTAAAGTTTCCTTCATGTCAAGGAGACCTATGGTACCAGATAAGTGTCTAAATGGGATGGAGCTCTGGTGACTTGCTCTTCTTGTTTACCACTTTGATTGGCCTGCATCTAAGTGAATTAGAGTCAAACATGCTTCCAACATATACATACTCTTCTTGTTCTTGGAAGCCTATCAAATGTTGGTTCTTCATGATGGCATGTCTCATCAAGAAATCTATGGTTGTTGGCTCATCACCATAAGCCCTTTGATATACATCATTATTTGGCTTATCTCCTTTTGCCTCATACTCAGGGTCCATTGTATGATCATCCTCCTTGATGACTTCAAAAATATCATCTTCAAATTTACCAGCCTCTTGAAAGAATAAGCCTTAAAGCTTGTATTAGTTTTACATATTTATTTGAGTCTCAATACTGCCTTCTCCACCCACAAAAAGCTCACATCCTCCTTGAAGAATAGTGTAACCTGCCCCAATGACTTCAAACAAGTCATTCAAAACATGATCAAGGAAGTGTCCATGCTCCTCCATGACATCTTGTAAAGTGAGAAAAGGGTAAAAAATTATCTCTTCCTCATCAGAGATAGAGGCAAAAGTGTGACTTGTCCTCTTGATCATCAAAGGGTGTACCTATGGTGATCTCCTCCTCATCTGCACTCATGAAATCTCCTTGACCAGCCATGAACTGAGCACACTCCTCCTTGCTTCCTCCAAAAAAGGTTACTCTTTAAGAAGGGATGAAGTGGAAAGTTAATGGTTATACATATGTGGGAGAGGAGGCAATCCTTGAGCTAGAATAGAATGATTCTCCTCTTTCCCTTTGGCCATCACTTCATCTATATCAGATGTGACTTGATAGCTCTCCTAGAGGGGTGTAGATGGGGTGTGTTCAAATGTAGGATCTTCTACTTAATCATCACCATGAGTAAGAGTTGCCTTGACTTCTTCAGGGCTTTGAGAAAAACTTTTCTCCTTCTCCTTTTTGCCCCATGATTCCATTGTTTGTTTCCAACTCATGACCTTGGGATTAGAACTTTTCCCTTGGGAAGTGGTAGAAATTTTATCTTCTTCAAGTTCCTGAGCTAATTCATGATTTCCCCTCTTCCAAATTGGAATCTTGACATCATGCTGAGAGACCTGAGGATTGGTATAAGAGGTATCTTTTGGTGTAGGCTCCTCTCTAAGGTCTGAAAGCTCTATCTCTCTTTCACTAAGCAATCTCACCTTTGCCTCTAATTCCTCAATTTGCTTAGCTAGATTTTCTTGAAAGAGTCTTTCTTGGAGCTCATAGGAATCATCATAGAAGTGTGGAGTGCATGAAGGCTGCCATGAAAAAAAAGAAGCTTCTTGAGGAAGGGTAGGGGGAACTTGAAAGGGACTAGCCTCATTTTGTACCTCACACTCTTGGACAATGTCTTTCTCCTCCTTGCTTTTCCATAACTCCATTATTTGTTTCCAACTCATGACCTTGGGATTATAGCTTTTCTTTTGGGGAATGGGGCTGTAAGGTGAGGGGGAAGTGAATATTTGGATTCCACTTCCCTTACTACCAACATAGACTGCTACATTTGAAGATTTGTCAATTCAATTTGTTTATCAAGATTAGCCTTAATCGCCAGATTTACTGTTTCAGAACTTTCCTCAACATGATTGGGGAAAGGACCTTGACAAGATCGACTTGGCTCATGAGCAAGGGCTACATATGTCTGATATGAAACTCAAGGTAGTAGATATGCAGGTTGATAGACTTGGTAAGGTAGCCTCTCATGAATACTCAGCTTCTCTTCCAAAGATGCAATCAAGCCACTCACATCCAACATCTCATTTGTAAGCTTTTTCCAATTGGCTCTTTTAATGGGAGTCTATTCACTCTTAACCAAGTCTAGTGCATTTCTCACTTGATGGATGACATGATCAAGGATTTCTTTGCCACATCTCCTTCTAGTGTCAAGCTCTACTACATGCTTTTCATACCCCAGCAGTGCTTGTTTGAAAGTGGAAATGAGTCGATTGGTAAAGAGATTAGGTTGAGTATGAGATGTGACATATTGGGAAGACTGGGCATAAGACTAATATAGGTCTTGATAGGGATGAGACTGGTCATATTGGACCTATGAAGGGAAAAACTCATAACCGTATGCATCCTTTTTGCTTGAGTTGATTCCATGAGAAACTTGAGATTGATCAAAAATATATGAAGGAGCATAATACCCATGATTCTGAGTAAAAAAATTATACATACCAATGGTGATTTATTTTTGGCACCAGGACTGCTTAACCAATTGATTTAACTCAGAGTCACCATTGGTGTTACTGCAAACTGATTGACCCTTTTTCTTGAATTAGTTATCAATGGTGCTAAAATATTACCTGGATTCATAGCAGATTGAGCTCTTGTTACTGGTCTATACCTCTGACTCCTTATAGCTTTCTAGTTCATACGATCTTGAAAGAAACTTCAAGCGGTCTCACCAGGCATGCCAAAAACTATTGATGCTTAGAATTGTGTTGTTTCCAACACCAACAATGGGAGGTTTTAGGAATGTGGAACTTGTGACCTGAAATGACCTCCAAATTTTAAAGAAGCTGGCTCTTCTTTATCTCAAAAGTATTAAGAGAAAAGGGATAGAAATTAAATGGAAAGCACCAATGTAATGAAATAAAACTTAACTATGGTGATGTGCCTGAGTTTAATTCGATCCTCAATACTAAGCATAGTGAAGCTATATTTAGGATTCAATTACATTGAAGATCAAACTAGGCAGATCAATGTTAAAGATGAAAAACAATATAATCAAAGGTTCAAAACTTAGAATATTCTTGCAGTAACACATAAAATACCAACAAAGGCACAGAACTCAGCCTTATTAATTTTCCAATCACATAAAAGGCACAGAAACATGCACAGCTATACAAACTTTCTAAATCAAGAAAATAGAACAAAGGAAAATGATATTACTAGAAATAGTAATCAAAGGTTCACAATTTAGACGATTCTTGCAGTAACACAGAAAATATCAACAAAGGCATAAAACTCAGTCTTCTTATTAATTTTACAATCACATAAAAGGCACAGAAATATGCATAGTTATACAAACTTTCTAAATAAATAAAATAGAATAAAGGCAAATGATATTCCTGACCATAGCTAGAAAGTCTAAAATTTCTTGATAATAATCTCTCACAAAAAATTCTCTCTATCTTCTTATCCCCTTTTTTGATGATCACTACACTCATATTTATAGCATTAGACTAGCTCTAGATTGTCCACATGTTCCCAACCCAATGGTCTAACTGAACTGGAAGTGTTTAACAAAAGATATCCTTTGGATCTGAAACATTTAGTCTCCTGCACGATCATTGGTTGAATTAGACACACATGACACTTTTCACTGTGAAATAGATGAGGACTCTCAGCATGCTTCACTTACTCTACTTGAAAACCTTCTCATTATTCAAAGTCACTAGAAAATGACACTTGGTGGCTTCCACAGTACTTATAGAAGACACATGGCACTTTTCGCATAACTTATACTCTTTACTGTGTCTTTGCTCAGGAGTGCTCCGTATTTGACATCTGTCATAGTCCGCTACTTCAAAACTTTAACAACTTACAGAAAATGGGACCCACAACACTTCTTTCTCGAGAAACTTCAAAAAGGGAACGAGGATAGGTGGCACTTTCCATGTATTTTTAACAAGGGGCACGTGGTGGTCTCCACTTTTTTTAGAAGCTTTTAAACACTTTTTGAAAATCCTACGAAAGGTGACATGTGGCAGTCTCCGCTGAACTTTAGCTATACTAAAAAAACATTCAAGACTCATTTTAGATTCACACAGATGATGACACTTGGCATCTTTTGCTTACTTTAGAAACAACACCCAAGGCCCACCACAGTCTTTACTCAATCAATGAAACAAAATGAAAAAACTGTAGATGTCGACACTTGGTAGCTTCCACTGCTTTTAGCTAGGGGCACTTGGTGGCTTCCACTATTTTTAGAAAAACATATTGAAATCTTCTGCAGTTTCCACTTGGCACCTTTCACTTGACCCTGAGAGAAGCTTATTGAAATAAGCTTTTGAAATGCATAAGAAACATGAAACACAGATGCTAACACTTGTCACACTCCGTTGAATTACTATGAGACACGTGGCACGTTCTGATGATTTTCAGAAACAAAGTATAATGTGTCCCAGATGATGACACTTGGCATGTTTCATGCAACTTTGATACTTAGACAAAATTTAGGCAAAAATGAAACTCGCACCTACACTCTATGTCAAAACTTCACTGCCTTGAAATTGAAATGTGCATGAACAAATATTGGAGTGCACAACTGAAACTTAAAAATAAAGTGTAGAGTATTTTACTCTACACATAACATATATGTATATGTACAAACTCCCAAGAACCATTGGATCTCCATTTGGTCCTAAACTTTAACTCTTACAAAATCGACTATGTATGGGGACCATTGTTTATCTACCTGAAAGGCAACTTTGGACCATAATAAATTTTGTTGTTCTTAGATGAATGATATAAAATTTAGACAATATGATCTCTTCACATAGGATAATCCAACCATATATCAATCTTATCCTCAAAACTTTATACGTGTGAGATATAACACCATTAATCTTCTCACTCAATTTTTTCTGCCACAGAGCGAACTATGTCAAAAACTTGTCTAGAAAGCCAACTTTGAACATGCATATATTTTGTTGTGTTTGAATGCTTGACCTAAAAATTAACAAAAATCAACTAGGCACAAAACTAGACAAATCCACCTGATCACCTTATCATGAAAAATCCACATGTGCAATATTTTACTTCATAAATATGCTTACTTGACTCTTCTTGCCTTATTGCAAATTTGGCAAAGTATGGGAAAACACTATCAAAATTCCTGGGAGCACATCTTTGAACTTGGATATCTATTGACATGTTTAGGTGCATAAAATAGGATTTATCACATAATAAATAGGGACTAATGTGATCACAAACATATGACCAACTCCCCCTGACTCATCCACACATGGCAATGGTGACATCATCAAAGTGCCTACTCAGATTTTATGCCACTAGACCCAAACTATCGATATGATAACAATGATCAACCAAATGAATTCCAATTATGTAAAAAAATACTCAAAGAATATAAATAATCTTAAGTACCTATTGCACATCATAAAATCACCATACTCATCCCTAAACATCTTTAACCATGCCAAAACTGAAGATCAACCAATCATACTTCAAGCATACTAGAACAAATAGAATGTGCACTTTGTCATTGTCACTTAAATAATCAAATCACTACATCCAGTCACTAGGGCACATTCATGACATAATTGACAACTTTCCAATAGAAGATCAACATAAAACAACATTCACCATTCCTTTGGGAATGTTTTATTATCAGGTAATGCCTTTCAACCTCAGAAATGTTAATGCCACATATTAGAATGTAATGACTATAATTTTTCATGACATGATGCATGATATTGTTGATGATTATGTTGATGATATTTTGGGTAAATCTAAGACTAGATTAGGCCATCTAGAGGTGTTATGCAAAATATTTAAATGGCTTCAAGAGTATAAAGTAAGGCTTAACCCTACAAAGTGCATCTTTGGCATTACTTTAGGAAAATTTATAGGCTTTATTGTTTCACTCATGGGCATTAAATTTTATCCAACCAAGGTTAATTTCATTATCGATATTCTATTACCATCTACTTTAAAGTATCTCTATAGGTTTTAGGGAAAGATATAGTCCATTAGGTGCTTCTTTTCTCATTTGGTTGATAAATGTCATCCATTTACTCAATTGATAAATAAGGGAACCACCTTTTCATGGAATGTTTATTTCCATTAGGTATTTGAACATTTAAAAGAATATTTGGCTAATCCACCTATTCTGTTGCCACCTATGCTTAAAAATCCATTACTACTCTACCTATTTGCAATTGAAAATGCCCTAGGGGAATTTTTGTCCTAACATGATGAGCATGAAAAATAACATGCCGTGTACTCCCTAATACACACATTATTTTCATATGAACATAATTATACACCAATATAGAAAGCTTATTTATATATGGTCTTCCCAACGTAGAAATTGTAGCACTACATACTTAACAATAAAACCATTATCATTACCAAAGTAGATCCACTCAATTATCTAATTTCAAAAATATATTTACAAGGCCACATGGCTAAATGGATCATGATTCTAAGTGGGTCAAAAATAGAATATGTCAACCAAAATTTTATTAAGGGATAGGTAATTATAGACTAGCTTACTGATGCTCCCATTGTTGACACTCAATCACTCGTATTTGGATTTCTAGATGAGTTTATCATGACCATAGAAGAAGCACCTCCCGAAGATTAGTAGTGAAAAATTTATTTTGATGGTTCCTTCACATCTTGCAGATCAAGGGAAATATTTTTGTTTGTCACACCTCAAGGGGATCTCATTCCCAAGTCCTTTCATATCATCTTTCCTTGTACCAATAACATGGCTGAATATGAAGAACTCATTTTAGGGATCCATCTAGTGGTATAGTGGAATATTTAGCATCTTCTTATTTATGGAGATGTTCATATTTTCATCAAATAGGTTATAGACCAATTTGAGACCAAGGATGAGAATCTTATGCCATATAAATCCATGGTGGACACCCTCAAACAATAAATCACTCACCTTCAATTTGAGTAAATACCTTAGGCTAGTAACAAAAAAATAGATACCATGGCCATGATTAACTCTATGAACCAAATTACAAACAAGGCCATATATTATCAGTTCCTTGTTGAACATCTTCTTGTACCAGCTCATGAACCTTTGACCATTGAGATGATATTTGATATTATTGGTCCCAATTCTCCCTAGTATAATTAACTATATAATTACCTTCATGACCAAGTCATTCTACCTAACATATCTCAAAAAAGATTAAAAGCCTTTATAAACCAATCCTTTTGTTATACCTTACTTAGACCTACACTCTATCATATAAGCTTTGATGGAACTCTGCTTTATTATTTAACCTTGGTAAAATTTATATTATTATTGAGGGAAGTTCACGAAAGGGTTTGTAGGGATTAAACTACTGGGCCCATTCTTTCCAAAATGTTACTACATACTAGTTATTATTGGCCAACCATGGAAGTTAATGTGGCTACATGTGTTAAATGATGTAAACATTGTTAGAAGAATTCCAATTTGATACATGTTCTAACTCAAATACTCAAACTATTTACCATGCCCTAACCATTTTTGACATGAGTACTCTACCTCATAGGAAAGATCAACCCTACCTACTTAGATGGCCATAAACATATACTTAATACCACACAATACTTTACTAAGTGATTGGACGCCATTCCCCTAACTAACATGATAGGCAAACAAATATCCAAATTTAGTTTTAATCACCTCATTTGCTATTATGGTATCCCATCTGATATTATATTTGATAGTGGTGGTTAATTCAAGAACAAGGATTTTAAAGCCATTTGTGATGAATATAATATTACACAACATTTTCCCACTCTATATTACCTATAAGGTAATGGCTAAACAAAGGCATCTAACAAAACTAATGTCAATATCCTCAAGAAGATCATAAATGATGTTGGTCATGATTGGCACTTGAAACTTGTCCATGCCATCTAGGCTTACGAAACCAATTTTTACACTCTAACAGAAGCCACACTGTATTCCCTAGTTTATTTTACTGATGTCATTCTCCTTATCAAGGTCAAGTTGACTTTTCTATGTATTTCATTAAAACATATCCTTGATGATGAGGATTATAAAGTATCTCACTTATAAGAGATGAAATTACTAGATGAAAAATGCATGATATCCTTGAATAGCCTTCAAGCATACCGAAATTTATTTCATGGTCAATACAATAGGCAAGATTGGTACATAGAATTTGATCTTGGTGATCTTGTACTTAAATAATAAAAAAAGAACTAATGTCAAATATAAGAAAAAAGGCAAGTCTAAGCCTCACTAGTTAGGCCCTTATGTAATTATTACTAACTATGGTTATAGGGAATACAGGTTGTCTATGCTAAAAGGAGTTCAACTTGATGAACAAATGAACATAATACACCTCAAGCACTTTTTCTCTTGAGTGACTTGAAGTATTATCTATGGAGGTCATTTCATTTATGTCATGACCATTCACTTCGATACTATGCCATATCATGTTCCCTTCCCCTTTGCCTTAGGTTTTATTTTTTCATCCCTATTTTAACCTTAGTTCCACTCCATTGGTACTTCATACAATGTCATTGGTTGGTTTCAGATGTAATTATTAGTAGGTGATTTAGGTTGGAAACTATTGATTGCACTCTTTGAAGTGGTCATTTTTTTTAGTATTATAACAATGGGCTTGGAAATTACATCCTTAATTTTTTCTAGTTCTATCTCATTATACCTTTCCATACCATTATACCATTATGCCATTTTCCTATTCATGAGCTAGATGTTACTTATATTATTTACTATAGGGTGAACTATAGTGACTTGAGATATATTTGGACTATGTAGGTAGTGCTTATTATTTTTTGAGGTCAGCTTGACCACCTTTATTCCCACACTCTCACATTTTTACAAGAAACCTAAGAAATTCTCTCACCATTTTAAAAGAAACCTAAGCCATGATCTCACTATTTTAAGAACAACCTAATTCATGCTCTTACCATTTTATGAGTAACCTAGGCAACACTTTCACCATTTTTTGAGCATTATTAAGAATCATTCTCATCATTTCATGAGTTAACACATTCTTTATCTTGTAATATTCTATTTAGTTGAGATGCTTAAAAACCCAAAAAACATGGAAATATAACAAAAACTCCTCAACAAACCTCCCACTTTAGGCCTTTTAGATTGTACCCATTCTTCTCAAGATGTGTATCTCTTAGTCAACATGTATAACTAAATATTTTACATAAGTCACATCATGATCATTTCCATTTACCTATTCCATTTCTCGATTGTGTTCCCTTCAGTTTCTAGGATAACTACATCAACTTGAGGTCCATACAGACTATGTAGATAGTGTTTGGATTCATGAGAAATGCAAAGTCATCTCAGCTAGTCTTAGTGCTTGATTTCATTCATTGTTTTCATGGATCATTCCTTCTTATAGTTTGTCTCCAAATGCTCTTGCTATTTTTTGAGCTTATTCTTGTTCTAATCCTTAAAAGTAGTGAACACTATAAATTATCAACCAAGTTCATTTGTGAACAATCACATTTTATATTTTAGTCTAGTTTTAGACTAAAACACACTCTCATAAGTTTTCATGAGTTATTTTACCTGACATTCTCATAGCCACCCATTTTGTTTCACACTCTCACCATTTTATGAGCCAATTCCTATTTTCCTCTATAATCAATATCTTTTACTTGTCTTTAATTTTATTCTCTTACCAAATCCTATGATAACTACATTAAACTTTAATTACATGTTGGATATCATTTTTATGGGTGTATGTAGGCAACATCCACTTTCCAAACACATTTGGAGTCATCTCAACCACCCATTCTTTATTCTTCTATTCCTCCTTCTTATGTTGTCATACTTGTGTCATTGTTCCCTATATCTTAGGAGGAACCTTTTGCCAAGCATAACACTTATATTAAACATGCAAAAATGGTGTTAGTAAGTAGTTAGTTCATTATTTTTATGTATTCCATTTATTTCTTATATTTTCATTTGATTATTTGTTTGTTTTATATGCATTGGAGTAATTGTTTGTTTCAAGCACCTTAGATTAACTTGTTTATTCATTTTAAGTTTTATGTGTCTAAGGACAATTAGTTTACACGTAAGTCTTACTTAAAACATTGGCTTGATTTGTTTAATTTTTGAATTTAGATTATGTTTTGGTGTTTCCCTTACATTATGTTTACAATTAGTCTTGATTTGTTGTATCTTGTAATTAAGTTATGACTATTTGTATTTACTCTACACTTAGATTATCAAATTATATTTACACTTAGGATTTGATTGATAATATATTACACCTGAGTTGATTATATTTGTGTTTATATTAATTTTTTGCATGCATATGACACACATTGTTAATATGGTTTGTTTATAACTATGATGCCCCATGTCACTTGCTAGAGAAAGAATCGGGACAAATGATCTATTAAGCGATGGTGCTAATGGTCTTTCCTCTTATAAACAATAGACCTACCCAAACACCACCCAAATGCATAGTAACTAGATCACAAATGAATAGTAATCATTGTTAGTTAAGGTATGTATCTCCATACTAATAGGTATCCCAAATTCATACGTATCCCTTGTGCCAACTCACCATTAATATGTGATTATAGGTTCATTGCATGAGCTACCCTTACCAATTTTACATAATGGGGCATATTATCTAGATCCTCACTGATCACATCTACCCTAATAAGGTAAGGTATAATTATATCATGCTTACATTTGCCCTACTAGGGCACCTTCACTGTGCCAATGATTATAATTGCCTTTGGTAAAATCATTATTTCAACCTACATTACTGATAGATAGTGTCATTTTCCTCTTTTCAATGGTCTATATGATGACACTATTTTTCACCTGCTCTTTGGAGGGGGAATCTAGGGCTCATCAACTAGCCTTTGGGTAATCATCTTGTGACTATTATCTCATAATAACCAATGGTTGTCAACATGTCACTTTTCTAAACATTAAAATTTCAACATAATGACTTTTTCATTCTTTGAGAAGAGGTTACCATGCCTATGTCTTTTAATGCCTAATCAAAAGGGGAAAAATTTAGACACTCTTTTTTAGTTGATTTAATGTCCAGATAAACTTTAGATTGATTTATACTAAACTATATAAATTAATCTTAGAAATCACTGAACATCCTAAATTCATCTACACATTGGACATAAGTTCCCAAAATTATGTCACAACATCCCTATTTTGTGTATTACCATGTACACAATGATAACCTCTCATGTTTTCATCCCCAATCAGCTTGCAACCTAGTAAAATGACATTTTTGACCAATTAAATGGCCAAAAGACTAATCATAATTAATTAACCAAGAAAATCAAATTAATTACTTAAGTTAAAATTCCATGTCGAATTAGTGAATATTTAATTTATAAAAATGATTTTTCAATAAAATATGAGGTTATGATGATGTCATCATCCTCAAAGTCAAGATTGTAAAATATCAATATAAATGCCATAAAAATGATAATTATTGAACCATGCCTCCATAAATTCATAATTAAGTCATACATTAGTTGTATTTTGAGTTCCAATATTAACCCTAGTCTTACTACACTTGGGTTATAATTAGTTGAAAACCTATAAATACAAGTGTCATGACATTCCTAAGGAAGATTTTTTGTGCATACTAACTATGCAAAATTTGCAAGAGGAGTTTCACATAGCCAATACATTCCAAATCCAATTTCCATATGAATAATGGGAGATTATTCCTACAAATAAATAGCATCGATAAAGACTCCATTATCCATAAGCTGAATACAAGCCAAATTTCATGGCAACAAGCCATTCAAATTGTTAAGGAAGGTTAAAGTGTAATTTTGTCTTCTTATTTCCTTTTTGTCTTTTTTTTTAAATTTATCACCCTAGGTATTAGGCTTGGAATGTTAGTTTCAATGAGTGGTTTTTATTTTATTTCACTAACAAGAGAAACTAACATCATCCTCGTAATCCTATGATATAACATGCATCTTAAAAACCAACACTATATAAAATATATAGTAAACTTTGACACATGATTTGAAACCATATAGATAAATTTTAAGCTCTTTAATTTTCATTATAGATTCCTCAAGGTACCCTCAGAGGATTATTTTCCACTCACAACAAGGAATAAACAAAGGCAAATTTTCTCTCACAACTAAAATTTACTTTAAAGAGAAAATGTTATTCAGTATAACACATAACTTTTAAACCATGTGCCAATTAACAAACTAAATATTTAGTCACATCTATATTAATTTATAAATTTAATAATTTATTTTGTCTAATCTTAATTTTCACATGCACTTGAAACTTGCATGCATATGGACATATCCCTTAAAAGAAACTTGTCATTCTTGGGGAGTGAATAGTAGAAACTTTACATAATTATTTCACTCAAACTATGAGTGATATATATAAACCATAAGCTCCTAAAATTTCATATAGGAACCCTTTAATTATGTACTTGAATATTCTCTTTCACTCTTGACAAGGAATAAAATGTCAACATGTTTTCTCTCAATTTTCTATAGTGAGTAAAAGTTGATCAGTATAAAATCACAAATATTGAATGACATGAACAATTAAAAAATTGAGTTTATATCACAATTTAATGGGACTATAATTATAATAATGGCCTTTTACCACCATTAATTGGATATCTCACTCAAAATTTGCACATAGTCAAATGCATCCCTTAAGATAAACTTATCGGTCTTAAGAAAAGAATAATATGAACTTTAGACAACCATTTCAATCAAACCCTAAGTAGTAGATACAAAAAAAAAACTCCTGAAATTTAATTAGGGAGTCCTATATTAATCCCCTATAGTAATCTATTTCATTTTCAATGATGAATAAATAGAGACATGCTTTCTCTCATAGCCAAAACTTCCTTTAAGGAGAAAGAGATGGCTAGTATAGAAGTGTCCAAATTGATAAAATAGATTTTTGGTCTTGTGAAAATGGGCATATAAATTAAATAATATAATTATTTTTCTCTCTATCATCCCCCCATATTTTAAACGTACTCATGACTAAATATATCCCTTTAGGAAAACTTGTCATTCTTAAGGGAAAAATAATATGAACTTTACGTAACCATTTTTTAGAAACCATGAGGGTTAGAGACAAACCATAATCTCATATATTTTCACATTATATTGATATAAGTATCCCTTTTAGGATTAACTTCCACTCATGATTAAGAACAATAGTTGGCATGTTTTTTCCTTCTGCCAAAAATTTGTCTAGGGAGTAAAATTTGGTCAGTATAATGTACAAACTTTTAACTAGGATCCCAATCGATGAAACAACATAATGTTAACATTTACATATGAGTATAAACTAAATAATTTCCTTTATCTTCTTTATATCATCCCCTGAACTCAAAAACTTCATGCATCTAGATGTATTCTTTAAGATAAATTCTTCATTTTTAAGGGGTGAAATAATAGGAAATTTATGTAGCCATTTCAAGAAAATCATGAGGGGTAAATACAAACCATAATATCTTAAAATTTCATTTGGTAACCCTATAATTCCCAAAATAATTATTTTACACTCATGATGAGGAAGAAACTACAACATAATTATTTTCTTTCACATCCAAAACTTTATTTATGGAGTAAAACTTGGTCAGTATAATGCACAAATTTGGAACCACGTGGACAATCAATGAAATAGATTAAAAATCACAATTATATGGGTGTATAAATAAAATAATGTATTTTTTCCACTCTATATCATCCCACATACTTTAAAATTGCAAATTGTTAGATGCATCCCTTTAGAAAAACTAGTCATTCTTAAGTGGAAAAACACTAAGAACTTTGTGTAGCCATTTTAGGAAAAGTGTGAGGGGAAAAGAATAACCATAAGATTATGAATTTATGAATGGTGACCCTATAATCATCCAATATATTACTCTCTTCCACTTATAATGATTGATAAATTGAGGCACATTTTATCTTGTAGATATAACTTGCTTTAGGGAGGAAATGTTGGTAAGTATAATGTACAAATTTTGAACCACATGCTTGATTAAAAACTAAATTTTTAGTCACACCCAAATGGGAATATAAATAAAAGAATGGAAATTTTACACCATCCATTATATTTAAAACTTTAAACTTTCATGTAATTAAGACACATCCCTTAAGATAAGCTTTTCATTCTTAATGGGCAAAATAGTATGAAGTTTCACCAATCATTTCAAAAGAGTCATGATCGATAGATTAGATAGTATTAATATTATCTCCACTCATACCTACAAATAGCTATCCCTTCACAATAATTACATGTCTCATATCGACGTGGTTCTCTACTCCTTTAATAATACCACAACTACTATGGTGGGCACTATTATCTTACATATATGAGTGGGTCCCTACACAATTCCTAAGCTCTTCTATGTTATAGAAGGAGAGTTCCAATACATCATACTACTTGGATGACATTGGATATGTGTTATGGCATGTGTGCCCTTGACTTTTCACCATTGCATCAAGTTTGAGTATAATGGGCAAGTGTATGTTATTCCCACTGACCCACCTCCTTTTAAAACATTCAACATGACTTATAGCCCTAATGATGTTCTAATTCCATTAAATATATCATCTCCTCTGCATTATACTTTTGAAGCTTCCACAAGCTCCACTACCTCGGTTACACAGATACCAACAACACATATTCCTAAAAAAGACCCCATGGAGGAAACTTTCAATCATCTATCGCTCAAACAATATCATTTGTTGACACTCAACATGTTCCATACTCCAAAATAATATGGAAAGCTTCATATTCACCCCAATTATGATCCCTATATTTGGATGGTCATCTCGTATGGTCCCCCTAACCTTTAAACTAATTTCACATATGGGGGAATCGATTGAGCTCCCACTATTGACAATCCTTCCTCTTCGCCACAACCATTTACCTATGACTTCTCTTTCTTGAGAAAGCCTAGATTTGATCATACCTATCTTTATAGGTGTGCCTAGAAAATATTTGGTTTGGGTCATTATGATTAGGGTGTTCATATGCTCATTGAATATCCCACCAACAAAAATATTGAAAATTCCAAAAAGTAGCATGAAGTGGGTTTTGATGGACCAACTAAACGCACCAAAGCTTCTCATATACAAATTATCAAAGAGCTAGTCTCTCCTTATCCATCCTCTCCTCCACCATCACCTATTGAATTAGAAGTATCTATACCTTCTTCTTTTTTTCAATAAACACCATCCATTTGGGTCCCCTCACCTATCACTAAGGTAAAGAAATAAGGTCCCTTCCTCTCATTCATTCTAAAATGATTGATGAAGACTCTCCCACTATCAACACTATCCAATGTCAAGATTATGATGCTATTCTCACATACATGGGTGTAGATGATTCCTATATCTAATTATCACTCCCATTTAAAACACAAGCTATGTTAAATAAATTAACCATTGACATCAATTTGCCCTCTCATAATAACCCTCGTGTCCTTAAGATTGGCCAATCTTTGGATTCTTTTAAGCAAGCAAAATATGCCACATTTCTTAATGACCATAACAAAGCCTTTGCTTGGTCTTATAATGACATGTCTGGTATTGACCCCTCTATCATCACCCATAACATTGTCACCAAACAAGATGCTAAACCTGTTAAGTAGAAGCTTCACAAAATGCATCTTCATATTGCTCTCCTTATCAAAGAAGATCTCTAATGTCTCCTTTCTATTAACTTTATCTAATCCATCCACTATATACAATGGGTTTCCAATATTATTCCTATCATAAAAGCGATAGGGGGAATCCACATCTACACTAACTATCATTATCTAAACCTCACTTGTCCAAAAAATAACTTCCCTTTGCCAAGTATCAACCAACTTGTTGATCTAACAGCTAGCCATGAGATGCTATCACTTATGGATGGGTTCTCAAGTTACAATCAAATCTTGGTCACTCTCGAAGATCAACACAAGATAAATTTTATTACCCCATGGGGGGCATTCTATCATAGGGTCATGCCCTTTGGTCTAAAGAACGTTGGTGCCACCTACCAACGTAACATGACTTACATCTTCCATGATCTCCTACACAAAATTATGGAAGACTCCATATATGAATTAATCATAAAGTCTAAACTTTTCCAAGATCACTTGATGATTCTCAAAATCATATTCACTCATCTCCTCCAATATATCATTCGACTAAACCCAAAGAAATGCATCTTTGGTGTCCTTTTCGATAAGCTCTTAAGATTTATCATTTCTCTCCATGGTATTGAAGTTGACCCTGCTAAGGTTTGAGAAATACTAGACATGCCTCCACCTACTAATATCAAACAAATCCATAGCTTGCAAGGCAAGCTTTAGTTAATCTGCCACTTCATCTCCTAGTTTTTAGATCATTTCCAACCCTTTCACCATCTTCTCAAAAATATGTCTCCTTCCATTGGAATATAGATTTCCAAAAAGCCTTTGACATACTCAAATGATATCTCCTTTCCCCACCAATTCTTATTCCACCTAAGGAAAACTACCCTTTCTACCTTTACATCTCTGTAATAGACCATTCTCTGGGTGATATGTTGCACGTCGAGATGATCACCATCGAGAACAAGTGGTTTGCTACATAAGCTACACAATTATTAATTATGAAACTCAATATGCCCATATCGAAAAGCTTTGTCTCACGTTGATCT
The DNA here is from genome assembly GCA_037957365.1 of Torreya grandis. Classification (NCBI taxonomy): domain Eukaryota; kingdom Viridiplantae; phylum Streptophyta; class Pinopsida; order Cupressales; family Taxaceae; genus Torreya; species Torreya grandis. Next base: position 619,588 of record JARHVA010005679.1, on the reverse strand, counting down.
TTATAGCTTCCAAGCTCTATCATTACCTCTTAAATCACAAAACCTATATCATCACCCCTACTGATCCCCTTAAATACATGCATTCCAAGCCATATCACAACCAACCTGTGGCTCATGTTCCTTGCTAAATTTAGCTTGGAATTTATTCAACAAAAGTATATCAAGGGGAAAATGATCATTGACCAATTAGCTACCACCCCTTTACCTAAGAACCAACCTTCAAACCTCAAATTCCCTAATGAATCTATCACAACGCTCTCCACCGATGACATCTTCTATCAAATGATGATGTTTTTTGACGGGTCTAAATGTCAACACAATGGGGGTGCGGGGGTCATCCTCATCCCTCTTGATGGTGATCCTATGCCTTTGTCATTTAAATATTTTTAATGTACTAAAAATATGGCTGAATATGAAGCTTTGATCTTAGGGCTTCAAATGACTATTTTCTTGGGTGTCAAATCAATAACCATTTTTGGTGACTCCCAACTCGTGGTTAATCAATTTAATGGTTCCTACCTATGCAAAAACAAAATTATAAAATGATATAAACATCATTTTATCATTCTATTGGAATCATTCAACTCCTATGGCTTACAAACTATTTTGATCTATAAACAAGTTTGCTAACATAATGGGTTCTTTTTCTTCACACATACCCTCTTCACCCTCTTCCTTGAAAATCTATACCACTGCACATCGCGTAACATTTCCTTCTTATGTATCAACTAACATTTTTTATAGGCAATGTAACACACAACCCACATGACTTATGGTACAAACAACTCATAAAATACCTCTCTTTTTCTATTACCCCTTCTGACCTCTCCAATAATCAGAGATGTGCCTTCATGAAATGTGCCACTTGTTACATTATGCTAGGGGGAATTATCTATAAGTGAGGTTTTGATGGTCTCCTCCTTAGATGCCTCACTAGTACTAAGATCCCCTTCACCATTAAGGAAGTCCATAATGGGATTTGTGGTGGACAATTCAATGGTAACATAGTTACCAAGCTTATCCTTCGACTCAGCTACTATTGGCCAACACTCCATCAAGACTATAGTGATTAAATTTGATGTTGCATAAAATGTCAATAACACACTAACCTCCTTCATTTTCTAAGCCATTCCTTAAAATTCACCAAAGACTTTTGGCCCTTCTCCCAATGGGGTTTGGATCTAATTGGTGAGATTAACCCTCATTCATCTCTCTATCACTGTTTTATCATTACTGCTACTGAATACTTCACCAAGTGGGTTGAGGCCATTCCTCTAATCTCCACTAAGGTTGAAAAAAAATTTGACTTTATAAACCATCACATCGTCTATCATTTCGGTGTCCCCCATAAAATTATAATAGATAATGGCAAATATTTCAAAAATAAGACTTTCTAGAAGCTTTGTGATGATTTTGGAATCAAATCACGCTTCTCATCACCATACTATCCACAAGTAAATGGATAGGTAGAAGCTTTTAACAAAACCATAACCAAAATCCTCATGAAGGTAGTCAATGATACTGGTAAGGATTGGCACACGCACATTCCTTTTGCTTTATAGGCTTACCATACTAGCATTGAAACCCCTACAGGTGCTAGACCTTTTGTCCTGGTCTATGGGATGGATGTTTTTTTGCCTCTTAAGGTCCAGATTCCTTCTCTTCATATCTCTCTATAAGACATACTTACTAACAATGACTCTCACTAAGAACATTTGGCTCAACTTGAGTTGTTTGATGAACGTTATCTTGTAGCCCTCAACCACCTCCAAATCTATCAAGAGCATATCAAATGCATTACAATAAAAACCTCAAAGAGAAAGATTTCAATATTGAAGATCTCATCTTAAAGTAAAATCAACATGTGATGAACATGGAGAAAAAAAAAATGGGGTAAGTTTGCTCCTACTTGGCTTGGACCCTACATCATAACTCACAAGTATATCTCAATAACTTATCACTTATTTTCTCTCGAAGGAAGGCTAAAACTTGAGCCTTTAAATGCTTTGCACCTATGACCATTCTTTTGTTAATCAAGTGATGCTTGACCTCATGTTTAACTTGAGATCATCCCTTGAGCAACCATATTACATTCATCTCCCTTCCTCTTAACCCTTATTCCTACACACTTAGTTAACCTATGAAGTGCTATGGTTTTTCCCTAAAAGTGGAAAACCTCTAAGCCTCTATAGTCCTATCCATGACTAAAGTTAAAAAAATTAAAAGAAATGAGATATATAGACAATTTATAATCTCTCAAGTCATGATTCTCAATGTAGATTGCTCTCTTGAAGGATAACTATGTAACTTCTCCTTGATACTATAAATAGACTGTTCCCTTGAATGACAGCTATTAAAAATCAAAAACGAAAGCTTATACCACTCCCTTGAAGGATAGCTAAGCCAAGCTTTGTTATCAAGGGAAATCATGACTTAGAATCTTCTCATATTGATCAGCTTCATATGACCTCAACACAAACAATGTAGGCTTCCCACATTGATCAGTGTAAACATAAAAAAAAACTTTAAGTCATGGACTTGCCTATAGTAGCTCTCGGGTCACCCACAAAAGGGGCATACCATCCCCACTAATAAGGTTATGCTACCCAAACACTCTCATTCCTTTTACCTTTTTCCCTTCATACTCTTTCAAGGGACTTTAAACTCACTTGCCACAAGGTGAGTACGATGCTTCTCTAACAAACAAATGGTCAAATGATGCAAAGTACGAAAGAGGCTCATACTCCTGAGCCTATTTATGTTGTGATTATGGTTTTTGCCAATACATGAGCATTGTGCCTATTTATTTCCCATTCTAATCACATATCAATTTCTCTTTTGAGATTGCATCTCATGACATTATTTACTCACGTTCTCTCCTTTCTACCAATCTTTTAGAGTTGTGTTTAACAAATATTTTCACTCACATACCCATCTCAAGTAAAGATACTCAAATAACTACCTAAAACCATACTAAAACTAACAAACTATTGTCCACTAATCCGTTTCATATAATCACATGTGACATCCACCAAACATGCAACCATAGTTTCTCTAAACAATAATAAATAAGAAAACTATCAAGCCTATGCCATTTATTTTAAGCATACACCATAACAAATATTGAAAAATGATGAAATAAAAAAAAACATACCCAACCCAGTCATTTTAAGCATACACCATCACAAATATGGAAAAATGCTAAAATGAAGCTAACCAATCAACCACACATATACCATCACGCATATGGGGAATGCTAGTCTAACTTAACTAACATGCTCAATATTAACATTACAATAACATATAGTAAACATTCACATCATTATAATAAATTCAACATCATCACCATCACATAAACACATTTCAAAATCATAAACTCTCAAATAAATATATATATATACATGTTGAATATGAATGTATAATAATAGATCATATCAGTATCATCTCTCCCTCAAAAAGTACATCTCTCTTCTTCAACTCATAGGCCGGTGTGTATACAACATATATAAAAACATAAAAAATATCATCTAGCCCTTAGAATACTCAAGGCTATAGTCATAGTCATAAAGAAGCAGTGTCATCACCACTCTCAGCTTGGCTACATTTGCATGAGCTAGAAATTATGGCACATGTCACTAATCTCTCCTACTCTCTAAACTTAGAATACCTCTAAATCTATGGGAACTCCCTGATGGCTCTCTCATAGTATGCAATCTCATCTAAATTAGTGTTGTATCTCATTAGAGATATAGTCTATGGTGGACCCATCAAACCTACTATAGGACCCTCACCGGTCCCTATGGTGGAGGAGTATCCTATCCTACTGCTCTCAAACTATCTCTCTCTATAGTTAGTGTAGTAACATGACCATGTAATTCCCTAACCTATCCTTGAAATTTTGTAACCTACCCTTGTAAGACCAACACATGTGTCTATGTTACATTTCAAGCCTATACTATTGCATCTCAAGCCTATACCACTGCATCTCGAGACTATATGGTTGCACCCCTCACTCTCCCACACTCTTATCAACCACCTATCAATTTCTAACTCACCAAAAACAAATAGGGTAGAGATATGTTATGTCCCATAACCCTCAGATCTCCTTTTCTTCAGTCAACTATCGTAAATGAGTTTTGGTGGGCTACCAAACCCTTTTTTATCAAATTTGGTCTCCCATCGATGTCAACAGTCTTGACCTAAGATGTCAATGTTGATAATGCTTCTTATTGACATTAGTGACATAACCAATGTCGATAACCTTAACATTAGATTTTTCAACCCAAACCACCACCCTTTGGACTACACCCTCAGTCTAGGGCAACTTAGAGATCACATATATCTCCCTAACCATGACAACAAACCTTGGAGATCACATATATCTCCCTAACCATGACAACCAACCTTGGAGATCACTTAAATATCCACCCACGATGACTATGATTGGAGATCATGAATGTCTCCTCAACCATTAACCCTTTTGAATCAACCTTACATCACTTATCTTGACCGTTTATGCTACCTCACTATAGTCGGCTATTGTACACACACATGTCTATCAAGTGTTTTAGATCATGACCAAACTAGTCCTATCACCTGTAACCTTTTGTGTTTACTAGGAGCACTTCTTACCTCAGACATCTAGAACACATGGACCATTGGAGATACAACTTTGATCATTTAACCTTATCAATTATCACTTACACGCTGTGACTTGGTTGTTTCTATATGAGTCCTCCTTGCCTTTACCTATTATTGATTATGTCAACTATAACTCATAGTAGTATATTTATAAGCAACATTGCCATGTTCACACTCAACATCCACCCACCTAATTAACTTCTTATCAAACCAGTACCCAGTTCCATATTCTCCTCCATTAGTTCCTATTTTGAGGGGGGATACCTCATCTCATACCTAGAGCATCCAACTCATATTTTTATCTTGTAATGTATCAGTACACATTACAAGACAAAAATGGGAAAATGTAGACACCAAAATTACATCACACATGTGCATAACTCCCTGTGTCAAACCCCCCCTCGATCCCCTTTTAATGATTAGCCTTCTTAACCCATGTTTCCACCCCTCACACTTTTAATTAATTTAAAAATATTTAATTAAGTTAATTAAAACCTACTTATGCCACCTTACCTAGCCACCTCATCCTAAGACTAATTCTTTTTACCCTATGAGTCACCTCAAGACTTAGTCCCCTAATCCTAACTACCCATGACTTGTTCTCACCCATAACATAAATTTTTATCTAACTGTTTTCCTCTTAACCTCACATTTATACCATTTTATAATGGATACCACACTTGGAAAAAGGAATAGAAAATAGGTTAAAGGTACCTATTTTCATGCCATTGACATCGGTTAACCCTCGACCGATGTCGAGAAGATCATCAATGTCGGTTACTTAAGTCAAATTTCAAGATAATCAAAAAATCAATCATTCATGTATAGGTTTTGGCATTTAAATTTTTACATCCAAGCTTATCATTACTCTACACAAATCAGTTTAGATTAGGAATTGATATACTACCCAGAGCTTGGATTCTTTTGAACTGATAGCACATGCTTGTCTTTTTCACGTATTACTTTAACACACCTCATCACAGCCATTTATCTAGTAGTCACAGTTCATCCATTTCACCAGCTAAGTATATCTCTATGTTTTGTAATTTCTTTAAACAATCATTTTATAATTACTTTACTTTATATTGTTTATCATTTTATAAAAATCCTAACTCTCCTTGGGAAGGAGTTGTAAAACTCCTTCGCCTATTTCCATTTGCTCCAAACATACCAACCCTTTGTCTAGACCCATGTGAGTCTTACTCACTCTCTTATGACTCTTCCCAACCGCACAAACCTGACCAACATCTACCCCCCATCTCAAATAAGTCTACTACAACCTCCTAAGAACCTACTACCCTTATCAACATCAGTCACATAATCGACATCAATCATATCTCCTTATCAACATCGGCAGCCTAACTGATGTCAGTGACTATGTATTTCTACTAACCTCCCTGAGCCTACCTAAACAACCTCTAAAAAAAACTAATAACTCACATTACCTGTACTGTGTCACTCTCTGTTACACTCAGACTTCAAGAACAATATGAATATCTCTCTATTACTCTCTCTTTCATTTTGTTATTCATTACCATTTTGTTTCAAAAAGTGGACTATCATCCCTAAGGAAGTTTGGCACTTTCAGGAACAAACACGTAGCTTGGTAGCCCACTCATATATCTACTAACAAATATTTTTGGTGTTAGTGCTTTCTTATTCACAGGTAGTCCTCCCTAGCCAAAGAGGAGTGCTCAACATTGTCTTGATACAATGCGCAACCAATCTAGGTTCTTTGTAATCTCTAATCCCTACCCTTCATATTTGTTTCTCCTTAAACATCAAATAGATTCAAAATTTAGTGAAACAGTTATAGTGTAGCATCCATGTATTCCAATGAGATGGATTAGCGTCCATCAAGGCACTTGGCTTCTTCACTAGATTCTCTTGACATTGTACATAGGTACCCAACATGGCATAGCTTCCAAGACTTGTCTTCTGAGGAGTCTTACACTCTTTTTTATTTTTCACTACTCCCTAAGTTGCACTTAAAGGAGGGTGTTAGATTAATTAATGTGGGTTAATTACTTGTTAAGCTTACTTAGGTGTATGCCAACATTATGTTGTCATTATGTTGACATATCTACCCCCCACTTGCCCACTGTCTCTCTCCTATTTATAGACACTCTTAGAGTGCATTTCAGGATATGGGAGATATGTGTTTCATAAGCAAGGAGGTGAGATTCATTGTAATCTATCTTTCTATTAATAGATAGTTTACTATTTGTGTAAGAAATACATTAGCTCCATGTTTGTGGTAATGAGCCATTGGAGAGATCTTGGTTAAGAGTTTTGCAAACTCTAATAATCATTTCACTCTTGAATGTTCCAAAGTGGTGTGTAGTGGTGCATTTGCAGTAAGGTGTTACAAGGATCTGCATAACACTATCAAGAAATGTAAAAATGTGAGTCTTTACTAGACACTTGTCTAATAGTATCTTTAGGATTGAAGATGTCCCAGTAGCATCTTGGCAACACTTTGATATGAAATAGCTAGGGAGCATTACATAATGATCACTTTCATTCAGTATTTGGTGACTAAAGATTCCCCTATTGCACAGGGATTACAAAGTGATGTGTTGGATATAGGCATGATTATTCCCATAAATAAGATGATGCTTTCAAAACATGTGATGTACTCATATAGTCTAGTGTATAGTGTGGATGAGATCTTATATGGTTAAGTGTAATGTTTTTGGTGATGCATGGTTTAATGTATTGTAAATGCAAGCAATTACATGAAATTTTAATATACACGGTTAAGTATATGCATTTTAGTATATAATAAAGTGTTGTATGAAGGATACAAAACTTTACAACTTGTTGTAGTATTGTAAATAAGATTTTGTTAATTTTATAATTAAAAAGGTTGTTTTCTTGGATTTTTTATTCAAAAAAGTTTTCCCAAATAAAATTTTGTGTATTATTATTTCCTTGCATATTAAAGATTCATATAACATAACTCTTCTTTGTGTTAGTTTGTCGTATATAAACCAAAAAAAAAAAAGACAGGAACCCCTTATGATATTGTATTTTTCAAAATAACTAACCATTAATATTTTAAGTTACATTTTTTATATATAATTATTTACTTATTTCTTTTACTCATAAAATAATCTACAATAAATCATAATATTTGTTCTACTCGTTTCATTATTTTATAAATAAAATCCTTTAAAAAACTAAACTATTTATTCATTCAATAATATTTATATTAATGAATTATGTATGTATGTTAATTATGGATATGTTTCTCTTAGGTTTGTCTTGAAATACACCCATAAGACATTTATATAAGGAAAACTTCTTTCATTTGTGTACCCCGTGTTATGCCATAGAAAGCATTGACCTACCCATTCGATATTCATGATATATCATCACCATATTTCATTTAAAAGGGTCATTATCCCTCCAACCTCTTAACTATTTTAAAAATAAAAGACAAGACAAAAGAAGAAGAATAATAATATTAAAAAAAATTGTCACGATAATTTCAAAAATTCTTATCTTTTTGTTTCTAGGGTGTTGTAAAATCTGTGACTTGGAATGTTTTTGTTAGATTTATGATCAGAATTGAAATAAACAAAATTGCAACACAATGAATAATGAACACAAATGGATAAATCTGATTTAATCTTCTGAAGTCTGCTCTTTATAAATATATTTGTTATTGAATATTTTTATCTTGAACAATGAAGAAGCATTATATATACAAGTGAAAGAATGAGACACATCTCTTCAATCTCCCTTTTGGCAAAGAGACATAACTCTTCAATCTCCTTGTCGGCCTTCATCAAAAGTTCAAGACATTGGGCTGGAAGTAGGAGCTCGCAGTTGCTCCTCCAACATCAACACTCCCTCTCAGCTAGGGAGGATACTTCCAGCTACATAAGACATGTCACCTCATCGTGATGTCAACCACACTGGATGACATTCATCTGGCTCTCTTAGAGTGTGGAATCAAGGGATTTCATCTCGAACTTCTCTCACAGAGAAGAACTCGTTATCAAGGGATTACACCTCGATCTTCTCTCTCAGAGAAGAACTCATTATCAAGGGATTTCACCTCAAAATTCTCTCTCAGAGAAGAACTCGTTATCAAGGGATTTCACCTCAAACTTCTCTCTTAGAGAAGAACTCATTATCAAGGGATTTCACCTCGAACTTCTCTCTTAGAGAAGAACTCGTTATCAAGGGATTTCACCTCAAACTTCTCTCTCAGAGAAGAACTCGTTATCAAGGGATTTCACCTTGAACTTCTCTCTCAGAGAAGAACTCGTTATCAAGGGAATACTAATACTAAGACTCTTTCTCAGTTAAGGCAGTATTCTCCACTATACCAAGCTTATCTCGAAAGTACACAAACTTTAACTTGGATAGAGGCTTGGTGAGAATGTCTGTCGTCTGCTCATCAGTGTTGATATACCTTAACTCAATAGCTTTCCTCAATACCATATCTCTAATATAATGGTATTTGATTTCAACATGCTTGGTTCTATCATGAAACATTGGATTGATAGAAATCTTCACACAGCTCTGGTTATCACAATGAATGATTGTAGGCTCCATTGATTGTTCAAACAATCCTGCAAGGAGCTTACAAATCCATACTACTTCTCGAGCTGCCATACAAGCTGCAATATACTCTGCCTCTATTGTACTCAATGCTACAGATGATTGTTTATTGCTGCACCAAGAAATCATAGCAGATCCCAAACTGAAACAACATCTAGAGGTGCTCTTTCCATCAAAGACACATCCTGCCCAATCAAAATCAGTATATCCATGCAGTTTCAAGTCTATACTAGAAGAATATCTCAAGCCATATCCAACTGTGCCATGCAAATATCTTAGGATATGCTTCACTGCAACTAGATGTATTTGTCTTGGTTCACACATGAACTGACTAAGTGCACTCACTGCATAGCAAATATTTGGTCTAGTATTAACTAGATACATTGATGAACCAATCATTTGTCTGTACATGCTAGGATCCACCAAATCTAAACTAGTTGCAGCCTCTTTTAACTTTAACAAATTTGACTCCATCGGTGTAGACATCAGTTTGCAATTTATCATACCAAATCTCTTCAATATGTCAATAGAATACTTCCCTTTGACTTAGAATGATCTCATTTGGTTTTTACCATACTTCTAAACCAAGGAAGTAATGTAAGAGATCAAGATCCTTCATTTCAAATTCTGAAGCTAACTCCTTACATTTGAAAATGAGGTGATCTTCTCCGGTAATAAGAAGATCATCAACATAAAGAACCAAGATCAATGTGTTGCCATCAATTAGCTTGAAGTATAGGTTTGAATCAGCATCATTCTTGGAGAAATTCAAGCTCATCAAGTATCGATCAATTCTTTCATACCAAGCACGAGGAGCCTGCTTAAGGCCGTACAAAGCCTTCTTCAGTTTGAAAACATGAGACTCCTTTCCATGAACCTCAAAACCATCAGGTTGCTCAATATATATGTCTTCCTCAATTACACCATTTAGAAATGCTATCTTCACATCCATTTGGTGTAATTTCCATCCTTTAAATGTTGCAATAGCAATGATGGTTCTGACAGATGTATAATGAGCAACTGGAGCAAAGGTTTCCTCATAATCTACTCCCTCTTTCTGAGAGAATCCTCTAGCCACAAACCTAGCCTTGTACTTCTCAATGCTTCCATCAGCTGCATGCTTGATCTTGAAGAGCCACTTAGAAGAAACAACAAATTTTCCTTCAGGTCTAGGTATGATATCCCAAACATCATTCTTAAGGATGGATTGATACTCTTCAGCCATAGCATCTCTCCATACTTGTTGACTAGTAGCTTCCTTAACACTAGAAGGCTCAGACTCAATAATTTGACTCATTAATAACACATAATCTGAGAGCTTATGAGGTCTCTTACTTTCTCTAAGAGATCTTCAGGGACCTGTATATTTCCCTGCCTCTTGCATGTTTTCTTGAGTCCATCGAGGCCTTTTTCGTACTATAACAATGTCACTAGGTCCATCAGTTGGTTCCAAAGGCTTAACTGAAACATCATCTTCTTTTGAATCAAAAATCTCCCTTTGAATTTTAGGAGTATGGTCAACTTCCATATCCTGAGGAGACTCTTGGTCTTCATTATCTATCTCCATATGAATACTCTTAGATCTTTTGAATGCAACATCCTCTTCAAATGTAACATCCCTACTGATCTCAATCAACTTCTGACCTGGAATGTAAATTATATAGGCTTTTGAAGTTTCACTATAGCCTACAAATATTCCCTTCTTGCCAGAAGGATTCAACGTAGGCCTTTTATCTTTTGGTATGTGAAAATATACTGGACAACCAAATATCCTCAAATTACTTACTTCCGGATTTACCCCTGTGAAAGCTTCTTCAAGATTCATGTTCTCTAAAATGCGGTGAGGGCTTCTATTCTGAACATAAACAGCTGTCTTAGATGCTTCAGCCCAAAGGAAGATTTGCAAATCTTGGTCATGAATCATAGCTTTGGCAGCTTCTATAGTAGATCTATTCTTCCTTTCTGCAACACCATTCTATTAAGGGTTGTAAAGAACATAGAACTCCCTCTTAATCCCCATTTCAATGCAAAAGTTATGAAATTCATCAGAGGTATACTCCCCTCTATTGTCGTATCTCAAAACTTTGATCCTCTTCCTAGATAAGTTCTCTACTTGAGCTTTAAACTCTTTGAACCTCTCAAGTACTTCTTTAGATTTCAAGAAATAAATCCAAGTCTTTTTAGAGTGTTCATCAATAAAAGTAATGTAATACAAGAAACCACCCAAAGAAGCAACAGACATTGGACCACATAAATCAGAATGAATGAGATCTAGAATACATTTAGATCTACTTTCTCTGCTATAAAATGGTCTTTTAGTATTCTTACCCATGGCACAACCTTTGCAAGTACCTTCATGCTCCTGGTTGAATTTTGGAAGACCCATGACCATTTTCTCCATGATAGGTAGAGCTCGAAAGTGTAGGTGAGCTAATCTTCTATGCCAAAGATCACACAAGTTTGAAGAATCATGTACTAATGCCTGAAGTGGACAAGTAATTAGCCTATAGAGGCTATCATGTCTAACTCCAATTATTCGAGTAGTTTTGAAGTTAGAATTCTTCATCCACACAAGAACTTTGCCTTCAGAGAAGGCAACTTGATAACCCTTATCTTCCAAGGCTGAAATGGAAACCAGATTTTGTTTAATGCCTGGAACATAGAGAACATCACTTAACCTTAGATTAATGCCAGATTTTAAGTGGAGAGTAGAGATTCCAATCCCTTTCACTGAATAGCTAGCATCATCTCCAATGATAACTTGTTCACAAGAATTTCTCTCCATCAAGTTTGATAAATGCTTCTTAAACCCATTGATGTGTCAAGATGCACCACTATCAATTAACCAAGTGTTGGTGTCAGTAGGTACATTACTTGATAATGCCGAATAGAATAAATATTCACATGTTTCCTTCTGAGGAGAGGCATCATCAACATCTGCAATGGTAGCTTGTTGCTTAGGCCTGGAGGGATAATATTTGGCAATGTGACCATACTTGTCACACCTAAAACATTGGATTTTGGAGAGGTCCCTTTTCTTCTTGAAAGCGGGAGCACCATCGGTTTCATTATCTCTGTTTCTCTTGAATAATCCTTTCTTCTCATTCTTGCTTTTCTTCTTAAATGATTTAAAGGAAAGGACATGAATATCTTCATTGGTAGAGCTTTGACCAATTCCTCTAGCAACCAATCTAGCCTCTTCTTGAATGCAATCTACCCTCAATCGATAAAACATGGGAAGTTTCGATCTTGCACTAATTCCTTGAATGTAGGATTCCCATGATGAAGGAAGGCCATTGAGAGCAAGCATGGTCAAGTCTTTGTCATCAACTACATGACCAATTGTAGAGAGTTGATTTCTTAATTCTGAAATCTTCATAAAGTAAGCAATAACTGCTTCTCCTTTCACCATTTTCACATGATGTAGCTGTAGCTTCAGTGCAAGAGCCCAGCTGGTGTTGTTGATTTCGTACATTTCCTCCAAGGTTTTAAACATGTCCCTTGCTGTCTTCAACTTGGAGACAATAGGAACAATATGATCTTTAATGGAGTCAACCAATATCTTCTTCGCCTTGATGTCTTTCTTTTTCCACTGCAACTTCTCTTCTTCCTCCAATGGTTCGGGAACTTTGGTTTCCACAAACTCAGCCAAGTCATTTTCTTCCAAGGTGAGCATGAATCTAAACCTCCATGATGTGAAGTTGGATGCTCCTTCAAGTCTATCCTCAATTTTAAGATTGTTCACCATCTTGACTAAGATAGGGATAGACAAGAGATATAAAGAACAAAAGAGAGTATTGCTGTAATTTCAAGTCTGATCACGATCATCTTCAAACCTGCTCTGATACCATGTTAGATTTATGATCAGAATTGAAATAAACAAAATTGTAACACAATGAATAATGAACACAAATGGATAAATCTGATTTAATCTTCTGAAGTCTGCTCTTTATAAATATATTTGTTATTGAATATTTTTATCTTGAACAATGAGGAAGCATTATATATACAAGTGAAAGAATGAGACACATCTCTTCAATCTCCCTTTTGGCAAAGAGACACAACTCTTCAATCTCCTTGTCAGCCTTCATCAAAAGTTCAAGACATTGGGCTGGAAGTAGGAGCCTGCAGCTGCTCCTCCAACATCAACAGTTTTAAATAAGATGTATAATTAAAATGATATATTAATTAAATTCATATAATAATTGAAATGTAGAAATGTAAATATTTTAAATAAAGGATAATAAAATAAAAAATAATAATTAAAATATTTATGTAATATTATAAAAATAATGTATCATAATATATAATAAAATATATGTATTATTAATATTTTTATAGTTATATTTTTTTTGAAGGTGTATTATATAAGGTTGTAAATATTTCACTGAAAAGCAAATATAGAATATTAGTTGTAAAAGTTTTTATTAAACAATATAAAGCTCCTAATTTTAGTTGCTTAATTTTCTATAATAAACTTCAATTTGGTGGCCATTATAATGGTAAAATTATTATTTATTTTGTTTAGGAGGATGGATAAGGTCTTTTTACATACTCTAATATCAAGAATGTGGATTACGTGAGTGACATTACAGATGCAACATAATATAAGGCCACTAAAAATGCAGCCAGTACAGATGCAACATAATATAAAGCCACTGAAAATACTAGTAAAAGTGATTGCCAAAATAAATAAAAGAAACATGTAATTTTGTGAGTTGGCAATGAATTGGAAAACATTCTTGTCAATGTTGATATGGATTATGTATTCTTCTCTTACAATCATCATAATAACTACCCTACCTGTCACTGATCTACACAGTTCGATCATACAATATGTTATTCATGTAAGCTAAATATTACACATTCACTAAATAGGTTCAAACTATGCATATTTTTCAAGGCCTCCTTTGATTAGTGTGTTGTCACTGGTAAGATTTGAATAATTTTTTATTTATTTTAAATTTTAAACATAATTTCATCTGTGTCCCCTAGGTTATGGTGTAATGATTACTATGGATATATTTTTTTCAAACGATCCAGGGTCAAATCCCACCAGCGATCAAGCCACTTATAATGGAGGACATAGAATTGGCAAATTGGCAAAGAGGAAGTACAAGGATTGAGACCTATGCTTGAGTCCCAGATTGAGTGTGGGCCTTCTAATATCATAATTCAATGAATAAAAAATACCTAATTTTTTTTGTTGTATTTCATTTATTATAATGGAAAATAAAAAATATAGATATTTCAATGTGTGTGTGTGTGTGCGCACGCGCACGCGTGTGTGTTGAAATGATAACTACTTTATATTAATATATATCACAAAATAATAACCACTTTAATAAATCAAATTACTATTATACAATAATCACTTTCAATCAAAATATTTTAATAGACTATTCATCCATAAAAGTCTTATAAATTCATACTTTCTTATGATAACTTAATATTTTCAAGAGAGTACATATTTATTCTTTTCATTAAAATCTTTGATTGTGTGTTTTATGGCGTTATGCTTATCTTTTATGGTGACTTACATGTCAAGATTTGTATTTATTTGACAATTAAATGAGATTTATAAGTATTCTTGACAATTACAATTTCATGAACGATTACAATTACATAGACTTTAGGTAGGGATTCATTTTTTCAAAAGAGTCATTATTTAACTCCTATGCAAACACATTTGTGAATGACATGTGTAAAGGTGACTATGGATTGAAGATGCAATGTGAAAAAATAGTACAATTATTTTTTATTGGAATACTATCTACCATGTTTTGATAGAACAATTATTATATTTTTTATAGTGTCCTTGATATTGATTTCAAATATGTATTATTATATAATTTTTTTTTGGTTTGTTGGTCATATTCTGTGTCATAAATATGTTGACAATAATAATTAATTGAAATATACTTGATAATGTTAACTAGTTAAGATTATCTCAAACTTTTCCACCAATCAATATATAAATAAATGATTTTTCAAATAAATTTTATTAAAAAATAAATAAA
Organism: Torreya grandis; assembly: GCA_037957365.1. Taxonomy (NCBI): domain Eukaryota; kingdom Viridiplantae; phylum Streptophyta; class Pinopsida; order Cupressales; family Taxaceae; genus Torreya; species Torreya grandis. The sequence goes on along the minus strand of JARHVA010005679.1, from coordinate 604,352 downwards.
TTGAGATATTTTAACATTATAAATATACTAATATAAAAAATGTTAAATATTGATTAATTCAAATTGTAACATTTTGATTTCTATGGAACACACTCTATCCCTGTAATATTTTGTCTTGAGAAAAATAAATAAAATATTGATGGTGACAAATAACTTTAAAAACCTATGTATCCCCACACACAAATACGTACTTTAAATATTGTTATAGTACTTGGGTCTTTACAAATAAATTATTCTTTGAATTACATTATTTATTTTGTGGCCTTTCTCTCTTAATAAATAAAATCTTTAACTAAAGTTTAAGATAAATATAAATTTTAAAGCATAACTTATGTTTTTAAATGGTCAGATGATGTTTTGTTGGTAGAATATCATTTGAATTTATGTTTTAATTTTAGGTATAATTAAAAAAATTACATGGTTTAATTTTTTTGTATAAAATATGACCAAAGGATTTTTCTTAAAAACTTTCAATAACCTTAACTAAAGTGATGGTGTATTTAATCATTGCCCATGGTATTTCAAGAATACCCTTTTGATTTATCAAACGTGGTGGTGCAACTTTGTTGTCATAAAAAATGCTTCTCTTAAAATTCTAATCTAAGTTGAATTCCCTACTCTTTTGTTACCTCTCTAAGATTTTATAGATTAATTAGTTCAATCCCTAAGTCAACTTGTCTATACCAAACAATATTTTACAAAACAATTATTGACTCTAAAAAAGGATGTGTGTGGAGATTGATTTATTCAAAATACCTTAGGAAATCCATTAAAAACTAGGTGGATGATATTTGTTTCTCTTAACAATTATTTTGCATTAACCATCCAACATATGATTTTGCTATCAGGACACCAGCCATAAAATAAAAGAGTTCCCTTTAATGCCTATTCTAGAGATAAAATTGGCATCCAAGGCTAATACACAACCTGTGTCTAAAAAGGAAGACAATTAGCTATAAAAAAAATACTTAATAGACTTTTAAAAACCTTAAGCCACCATCTACCTCCTTGGAAAAACACTTTCCATGATTTTTCAAACTATTCCCCTCACAACCCTCGTAGATCTCATAAAGTATTGACGTTATTTATAACACTCCAATGAATTTACCATCTTCACAACTTCCAAATTCACAACCATAGTTGGTGGTGACTATATTTGAAAACCCTTCTATATTTTTTGAGAGACCCACATTAAATTTGTTTTTCTCATGATTCTCTTTTAGTTATCCTCACTCAAAGAGAGATGGTGATATTTAAAGAAGAAAGATACATTCAATGTAGTTTGGAGCCTTCTACATCTCAAACAAAAGGCCATATTGCATATAAATAACTATTTTTTGGTGCTTGGAAGTTCAAAGGAGATGGAAGACAACAATTCCTTCATTGAATAATGAATATATTTTCATGGAATGTTATGGAATTGAAGGAGGTATATCGTAAATAATCCATTAAAGTAACCTATCATAATATTTTTTCTCTTGATATTTTTTGCTTAATGAAATCATGATTGAGATGTGTTAACTTTATCTAATCAAGGTGTCATTATTTTTCCACATCACACACTAATGGAAGAGGAGGTGTGGTTGCTTTCTCACCCTATCACATCTTTCCTCAATGGTCAACTAAAGAATTTGATCTTTGTCATCATGTCATGTGGAACCTTTTTTATTTTGACAATATTAAACTTAGTATTGTTAGCATCTATTCTCTAAATGATGTTTTAGAGAGCACCTAGATTTGGTGATGCATCACTAAATAGATATCAATCTCTAACTGGCTATTCTATATATATTTTAATATGATTGAAACCCCCCAAGGATAAGGAGAGGAATCTCCTTGTGATTTGGTATGCAGGTAAGCGTGAAGCTTAGTTTTATCTTTGTAATGAGGGGGTCACTTACCCTAATATTAAATGGAGAATTGAATCCATCTCCCCCTTATTTAATTGGTATAACATGTGTAAAGGAGATTATAAACTTTTTAAAATATCTTGATCAATCTATGTTTTCAAAACAAACTTATTTCTCTTTCATGTGTGGTTTGAGCTAACTGGTATAAGTTCTCACTCATGAGGCCTTTTGATCATTTCCTTGTCTCATTTTTCAACACATGGATTTCATATGTACCCAATATCTCACATTTTCAAAAAAAATAGTATTTATTTTAATAGTATTAGGTCTTTCACAAGATTACATCTAGATTTTTAAAAATGACTCCTCATTTATATTTTGGATCTAGTTGGATTAATTAATGGTGTGAGTCAATTGAATACATCACCTCTTTCCTCCACTAAAATTGGAAATAAATTTGTTCAATTAGAAAAAGTTGAAAAATATTTAATAGATAATATAAGGTGTCTATGATGTCATCACATTCTAAGCCCCTTTACATTTCACTACAAACTAAAATGGCCAAACTATAACATAAAATATGTAGTAAAAAAGTAAATGAAACCAAATGGGCCAAAAAATATGCATGTTTACACTAGTTTAAACATATTGACAGGTATTTGAAAATATTATTGAAATCCATTTAGGCCAAGTTTGTCTATTATAAATCACTAGTATTATGTAGACCATTAAATCTTATCTTAAAATTTCAAGATTACACTCCCACTAGAGAAGAAGCTCTTGAAGCCTATCCAAAGGTTATCCCAACTAAACTATTTGACACCTAAAGGTAGACGTGTCATTCACCTCTCCTTATATAATATTTAGTATTTTTTTACCCACATGGCCAATGATAAGGCCCCTGAGCTTAATATCTTTCCTTGAAATTTTTATAAGGTTATGTGGGATGTTGGTCATACATATCTCCTTAAAGTATATCAAAAATCTATTTAAGAACATTTCATTAGTGAATTTTATTAACTTGAAGTAAACTTTAAATTTATACCTAAAGTATTATATTTAGATATTATTACTATTTGGATACTAATTAATATTCTAAATGTCTCCCATAATATTTTGGCTAATGTTGTTGCTCTTCATATGTGCCTTTTTAAACCAGAACAAACTAGTTTTATTAAAGGTTTTTATTTGAATTCTAAAATATATCATTGTTGTATAGAAGGGTATGGAAATGGATCAAGCCTCTAATCATAGATTTATCTTTATCAAAATTTAATTTGAGAAGGTTTACAATAAAATTGAGTGTCCTTTTATTATTTCCATTTTAAAAGCCCTAGGGTGTGCTGATATTTTGTTTAGGTTGTTCAAATCCTCTCCTCCAAAGCATATGCATGTATCTTAATTAATGGGCATAAATATCCTCATGTTGGTATTGTCATATCCATCATAGAATATTTCCCTTTGACTATGTCCCTTTATGTGATTGGTGTAGAATCTTGTAAATACTTGTTAGGGGATGTAGTTTCAAAAGCTTGGGTAGGGGAATAATTATCTCTTGGAAGAACCCAAAACTTGTTAATGGTCACTTTATGGATGGATCCTTCTTTACTTACTGATAACAAATACTAGGTCTCTCAAGGTATGGATTGCCTTCAAAATTTATATCAATATTTGAGCTCTATCATATAATGGTAGAAAACTTAATGTTATTATCAAAGTTTCTTTCCCCTCCCTTACCATATTTCTCAATTTGGATGGGACTTGTGGATTCATTTTATGCAAATTTTAAAATTCTAAGGATTCCTTTTTCTTTTCAATATTTCATGTCTTCTCTATGGAAATGTGTTATCACCAAAATTGAAAATAAACTTTCATACTATATCATTCAATCCATATCATTTATGTCTAAGTTTTAGATATGTTTAAATGTTTTAGTTTCCACTCATGTCTAACTACTCCTATTGGGGCCCCTCTAAAGATACCTATAATAGGCTTTATAATATCTTCTGAGACTTCCTTTGGGCTAATTTAAAGGGCCTCCATGGTTTCATATATTAGTGGGAATTTTATTGCCTACCTCGATAAAAAGGTGGGTTAGGCATTATTAACATTCACAATCAAGAGAATGCCCTTTATGTTAAGTGGGTTGTTTTTGTTATATCTTATATTAGGGCTTCCAAAATTATTAGTCAACATTTCATCTCTAAATGAATACCCTATGTAAAATATATTCTTCAAGGCTAGGTTTTCAGACCCTTCTCACCACCCTTACACCACTTAATATTGAAGGTTTTTTGGTCATCCAAAACATCTAAAAATCATGGAATATGATTAATCCCTTCATTTAATGGGTTTGGGTTCAAAATATGTCTAGTCTTTCCTTTGAATACCATTCTTTATGATAGTCTCATGTTCTCAAAATGTACAATCTATTTTTAGAAAAGATCATTGGATAAAACTATTGATATTTTCTATACAAAGGCATCAAAATGATCAAAGAGTTGTTTTCTTGTTCTTATAGACATTGACTTCCATGGTAGTATGATAAATAGAAGATTACTATTACACTTTTTCCTAGTTACATAGTCTTTTAATAAAATATAAGTGACACATTTCTTAACAATATTTTTCTCACTCTACCTCTCTCTTAGATCCAAATCTCTCACTTTATCATTCATCTTTATTTAAATATTCATCTCTAACAAAATGAAAACTTGAGGAGAAGATTCTACTTTAATCATGTCCTAGCTTTTAATTTTTTAAATCTAAGACAAAATTATGTCACAACCAAAATATTATGTTAAAATACTCTATAATAGTGGGATCCAATGTATAGGACAAAAATAAATTTGTATAGATGAATCTAGAAGAATTTTATTCAATGTATGTACAATGATTTAAAAACTCCACTATTTAAGGTTTTGAATGATTGGATGAGTGAAAATAAGTTATGTTTCACTCTAACATTGAATCTATATATCAAGAAATAGTTAACTAGCTATCAAACTAGTTGTGTTATGAGTGAAATTATCGACCAAAACATGTACTAAATACTTTCAAACTTGAAAATATGTATTTTTTGGTCTAAAATACTTTATACCTATAATAATATAAAATATAAAATAATCTCCTCAATTTGAATTAATACACTACACAACCCTTATGTATAAATCTTATTAATAAAGAAAGCTAAAATAAGCTTATTACAAGATAATTTACATTGCAAATTAAGTCTGAAATCAGAAAATATAATAAATAACTATTATAACACTAATTGTATTGAAATTAAACTAAAAATAGATTAAATAAAATTAATTTAACTTACTATAAATATTTGGACATTATGTAAGAAGCCTTCTTTAATAGTAAAGTCAAACATGCAACTAGAAAGTCATCCTAGTCAACTAAGCTAATTATTTAGAAAATTAACTCAAATTAACTTTAATTTAATCTATATAAGTAAAAAACCATGTGATTTATCTTTATTAATGAGTGGATAATGGTTTAGACTCAACTAAGTATTTAAATATTGAACTAGAGTACACTAAAGTGAACTGATAGTTAATTGGTAGTTCCAACTATTTTTTAGGAAATTATTGGAAAGTATCCTAAAGTGACCAAAACACTAATTAATAATATAAATTAATTAAATAAACTTCAAAAACACCTAAAAGAACCAAAATATATTAATTCTAAAAATAGAACTCAAGTACCCATATCAACATCATACTCAACAACTATAACAAATGTTTTAAATATGTCTAAAGCTAATTCACCTTCTACATGCCATGAAATTCATATTTTTAAATACTTATGTTAGTTTTAACTCAATACAATAACAATATGTTAAATTTTAATATAAAATCATGCAATAAACAAATTAGAAAGCTAAGCTATTACAATAAAATTGACTTTCCCCTAAAATATCTATACAAATAAAGACTAAATAGTTTGCACTCCTAAATAGCTCTCAAATATAGTTTTTATGTTTCTTATTAGACATATATAATTGGTTTTAATCATAGGTTATTATAATTTACTTTATAAAACTATATGGATTTTAAATAATAATTCAATAGACTATTAACTATTTTTCAATTTGTCCTTTGTACCACCATGGTGGGCTCTGCAGTATGGATCATTAGTATCAAACAGAAATATTGCATCACTTTATAAAAAATATTGCCATTCATATGCTTATAATTAATTTTGTACAAAAAAAATAGTAAGGAACCCAACATGGTCATGTTAGAATACTCAAATAAACATTGACACAAGTAAAATAATTGAATCCACAAAGAATCCTTTTGATGACTTCTCAGACTTATAAAAACTCATTAATGACACCCTCAAGGAACAATGCAATTCATTTTTTGATAATTCCACAAAATCATAATATAACTTTGTCTTTATGTAAGATCAAAATTTTTGGCAATAATATTTGATTATATAATCTAATCAAAATACCTAAAATATTAATTTACTATTAAAATATAGATCCAATTAGGAATAAAATGCAAAGATAAATATAACATTCATACCGGCATTAGATCATAAAAGCTTATTGCTCCAAATAAATATTCAAACAATAAAAGATTATAGATTATAGATAGGGATTAGATTGCTTACAATAGACTTAGATTATGAATAGCATGATGTTGGCTTGATGACTTGATCAAAGGCTACGTTGATAAAATATTTTAGCATAGATAGGACATGGATTTGCTAGTTCATGTAGTTATTTAGAATGGAGGGAGATGGTGTGTTTAAATAGGAAATGGAGGGAGGATTTTTAAATTAATTAAAAATTCATTATAAGTTTCTAGAGAGGAAGACTCTATAAAAAAGAGGGGATTCTAAAGAATTTAAAATTCCTTAGACTTCTCTAGAAATGGAGATTTCTAGAATGTGGAGGATGAAGGAAGATTCTAGAGAGTAAAACCCTATAATTTCATGTTAGGACTAATTGAGGATTAGAATGGGATTATGTGAAGATTAGGGGATACGCTTATAGGAAATCTTAGGAGTAGGTAGGTAGGTGGGTCATGAGAATTTTAAATTCCCAAATATTGGATAAATGGGATTAGTTAGTAAATAATGGGGGTTAAGATGAATTAATAAAGAAGTGGGAATGGGTATGGTTAGTATGATGAATAATAATGAAGGGGTATGGGATTTTAATTATTAGAATGAATGATATTAGGGTGGAGTTAGAAGAGATAAATGAGATAAGAATAATTAGTGTCGATTAATAGTAATATTAGTGATGATAAATAAAGCGATCAAAATTTAGATGTATACATTTTGCCCCTCTTTAAAAGGGCATTACAAGTGAATGAAGTGAAGGATTAATGGTCTTTAAAATAAGAAAGACATAGGATAGATGAATTTTAGTAGATGATGTTAGTGGATATGATGTTGATGCCCCCTTGAGGGGACATGCAGGTAGGAAGGAGCCAGATGACTACTCAAAAATAAGAAATGAGGGGTGGGATACGATGATATACATGATGAAAATGATGAACTCATCCTGAGTAGCAAGCTATAAATTGATTGGAAAATATACATGTACAGGGAATAAAGACAGTTGTGTTATGATTTTTGATACATCTTAAGGGGAAATCAATTGTAATATGAAGATGATAAGATAAAAGGCTTCAATATTTTGACGTATCCCAATCAACGAATCATGTAAGGGAGAGTTTTAGGCCAAGATAATAAAATGATTTGATAAGATTAATGATGATTATAGCTCAAAGCTAAGGTTGAGTGATATGATGAAGTAGATGAGAGAAAAGGAAAGATATGATTAAGTGACTAAAATATGAAGAAAATGGACTAAATTACATCAAATCAATTATATTCAATTGATTGAGAGAGATGATGCCCATATCAAGGACACATACAATTAATCAACAGATGATAATAAATTTATGATCCTAGTTATGCCCCAATTGAAGGAAAAACTTGTAAATTTTAAATGATGAATTAACCAATTAGCGATAATAGATGTCTAATGGAATAAAAGATGGGTGTTGTGATTTATCAATCCCAATCATTAGGTGTGGATGATTGACAAAAATATTAGGGAGATAAGTGTGTATATGGTGATGGATAAATATATTGACTGATTAATGATTGATATTGTAGCTCAAGGATTGTATTGATGCAAGACTCAAGAGATGCGATGATGGATGGTTGGGAAATATGAGAGAGTGGTCAAGCTGACCTCAGGTACATCATGTGACTGAACATTATCTACATATTTTGCAAAGACCTCAGGCAAATTTATTTTAGACTAGATGATGAATAACAAGGTATACTAGAGGAGGATGATGATGATAGATGCTAGACATGTTAATTATTATATAGAGGATACGACTCATATGTTGGACTAGGATAAATGATGAGAGATGAGATGTTAGATATGTTTGATTTTAGATAGATGTTACAACTTAGATGTTAGACATGAAGATAGAGGAATAGGATAAATTATTTGGATGTTATGACATGTGGTTAGGTTAAATATTGGACCTGAATGATCAAATTGATGATGGGATAAATGTGATTTAATAGATTAGGATAAATGAGCAAGACATCCTTGATGTAATAAGGCTCATCTTAGTCTAATAAATCCAATGTAAATATATCACTAGGTAGTATGCCCCATGATATAAGTATGACTAAGAGGATGTTATGCCAAAGTGTATGGGAAAATAACAAACTCCTCATGATCGAGGGCACCTAAAAGTATCATTGTAATTTTTGGTTTTATCATAACATCCTCATTTATTTCCCAATAGACAAAAAGATACATAACACAATAATATAAATAAATAAATATATGCAAATATATACATGATAAAAGATATGCCAACAAGTCAAAAAACATAGAGCAAACAAGTAACACACACAAATATTTACATGCAGTGTCACCATGTATTGTCTAATTATCATAACGATATTTGATGGGATGAGTGATCAAATGATGATTTGGATTGAGTTAGTCATGATGATGTGAATTTGGATTAAGTTTATATATTTGGACAAGGGTATAGACATGGAGTAAACTAGTTAATGAGATTAGGACTAAGTAGGGTATGGACCCAAGGATAAGAACTTGGAAAAGGTATAGAATAGTGATTTATAATAGGTTAAGGTTATGGATAAGGACTTAAATGTCAAGATAAGACTATTGGGACATACAAGACCAGATGGCATGGAAAACTTAGGATATGGGATAAAAGCACTAGGATACTCAAGGTATGGCAACCTAGATGTTTTCGGATTTTGTGTATTTTATAATTTTTAGGGTTTTTTAAATATGTCAATTTGTAGGTATTTTTTGGAATATGTCTATTTTTAGGTATTTTTAGAATATGTATGTATATTATATAAATGGGGTTAGCATCAAAGGGAATACCAATCCTAGCAATCGAGATAAGGATGGATAGAATAATGGATGGGATGATAGAAGGATGAGGGTGATGATGAAAAGGGGGATGAGGACCCAAAGAGAATGGAATAGGGATCACCAATGACCACATTGTGAAAGAATCAAATATTTAGTTGCCTAAGTGTTCATTAGAGCATATGCTAATAATAATTCTAGAACATTTCTCAAGACATCTTCCACTCCCTCATGAAGGTCAAGACTGGAAGAAAGGAGAGACACAAGAGGATGTTTGATATGATGGTAGATGATGTGTAGGAATAATGGATAGAGGGATATGGATGGGATTGATAGGGGATATTATGGGGATGAAATGGGTTTGCCCCTAAGAATTGAGATATCATATATATAATGGATTATTTTTCCATGACACTAGAAACTAGTTTTCATCATGGTACTTTCCCAAGGCACTAGTGGACTCATTTTCACCATTAGACAAATGATTTTTTATTTTTATTTTATTATTTTTTTGATTTATTGAATTTTTGGGCATGTAGATTTATTAGAGACAGGTGAGATGTAGGATGGAAATGCTTTATTTATCTTTCAACCAACACCCATTCTAGAGATGTGTGATGTGAGGATCATATTGTCATTGTTGGATTCACTAATGTCCTTGTGACTTTCAATGATTTTTTATTTAACATCCTCTAGATGTCTCCACCAGGTGTCTTCATCACCCCTGTGAGAAACAATACTACCCTAGTTTGTGAGGTGTGGAATCGATGAATATAATGTTTAGATGTGATGGTGGAGTATAAGACTTAAATGGATGGTAGGATCATAAGAGGAAAATGTGATGGATGATTGGGGATTAAGACTAGCAGTCACACACATCATTGGAGATGTTTGACATTTCATATTTGATTAGTTCTATATAACAAAAGACTACAAGAGATCTAAGATGCTTTGACTTTATGGTTATTTGATTTGATTATGCTTTTGACATTATTTTTATTTTTAGATTTGAGTATTTATCAATTTCCCCTTGGTGCTTGGCTTTGGGATTCACTAGAGGAGAATTATCTTTACCTTTGATGATCCCCTAGTGCCTAAAATTGGGCTTCACTAGGGGAAAACACTTTTTGATTAGGATGATGATTTGATGTTTTTTTTATTTTGACTTGTTGGATCAAAGGTGATTTGATTATCATGTATGACTTTTTGAATATGATCTTGGACCTCTATATTTGTGGCACTTATTATGTTTCTTAAGGTAGGGTCCAATAATGTATGTTCTTTTTCATCCCTATGGAGCGAGTTGATTAAATGATAATTGATAGGAAAAAAGGGGTCTATGTTGGATGAAGGTGGGGGAGATGGTATGATAAGGTCAATAAGGGATGATAGGTAAATATGGTCCTTATAGGGGTTCTTAGGAGACCCAGTTCCAACATCAAAGAAAATCTCCTCAAGATCAGTAAAAGGATCACTAGAACTAACTATAGCATACACATCCAAAGTAGAATTAGATTCAGTTTGACTCTCTTCAATAGATAAAGCTTGTAAAAAATTTGTTATGACTTCATCATCTTGATTGGGATCAAAATATATGCCTAGTGATTGATTATCATCTAAATTGGAGGTATTTTCAAAAGGGTAGGCATAGTCATAATGTGTTGTAACATCTATGAGGGATGTTGCCTTTGATGAGGAATCTAATTTATACACTAGTGTTGAATATGATCCTAATACAAATAAAATTGGTGTTAACTCTAATGCTGACTCTAATGTGATGCTACTAGTAGAAGATTTATTTTCCACAAGTGACCTTCCATCATGGGGTGTTTGATGTGATGATGGGGATATAAGGGATTCAACAAAAATAAGCCCATGGAAGGAATCATGAGAGAAGGGAGGACTAGGTTCATGGGGAATAGAATCATCTTTGATATAGGATTTGTCAAAGATGGGGGGGCCATGGAAGATGGATGTGGTGTCTTGACCTTGGATTAGAAAGGGAAGGGTTTGATCATGATCGAGAATGGAATCTTGGCATTTCTCTTCTTGTTCACCCATGGATGTAGACTCATCTGATTCATCCTCAATTTGATGTCACCATAGTTGATGAAGTCTTGGACATAATTTTGGAAATTTTGACATCGATTAATGGTATGCCCCTAGGTTCGGTGATATGATATGATTCAAATATTCAATATATGTATAAATACCCTTAAGGTAGGGAAACACCATATAATACTCCTTTAGGAAGGAATAACTTCAAAATGTCTCTTTGAGGGGACAACCTCCAATATCCTCTTAGAATAGAAGACTCAATGATTACTTCCTATCTTTACCATGATAATCATCTCCTTTATATATACATCTATCTAACCAATGGATGGGTAACACTAGAGTGACACCTTATTATTTATTTTATGATATGGAAATAGTTTTACCAATTGATCTTAAAATCCCATTTTTATGGGTTTCTCTCAAGGATATTATTCAAAATAATGAGTACCATGAAAAATAATTATATTAGTAATCCCAATGTAGGCCAACCATTACCCAATGCACTAATTCCACAAGTTACTCCATTATCCTACTATATTGTACCCATATAACTAACTAAGGGGATGTGTACCACATGTTGGCATCTCCATCAACCCATATACATTAATATATCATATCCCTAGGTACATAACATTACTTCCCTCCTTGACATGTTTCATCCCCAAAACATAGGAAGAAACCAAATAATGAGTGTGCTTCAAATCATTGCACACTTATCTCCAATCTCGATCATCTAGCCATCCATATGTGATCTTGGCAGGTGATAGCTCTCCAAACTTGTTTCCAAATTCCATTATGCTCCTCTAATTTTGTTCATGATCATAATTATATTGCTTTGGTGTCCAAGCATAATTATTCCTCTTTTTATTCCATGTACCATATTCCACTGTGCTACTCTAATTCCAACCATGACCATAGTAGGTATTATTCCATGCACAGTCATAGTGATTTACCCATTCATTCCATGTGCCATAGTATTTTATTTTTTGGATTCCATCCATATCCATAATGATTGGAAATTTGATTTCCTGTATAGATAAAATGATTGTTTTTATGACACTTCCTCACTTGGTTCCATGATTATTTCCTCTCATGATGTTGTGGGTGTCTATATACCTCAACTTTTTACAATATTTTGACCTTATCCACCTTTGCTTCTACCTCTTCCACCTTTTCCTTCTTTGTCTCTTTAGTAGATGAAGTGTTCATTTCTAGTTGTAGTGTGTCTTTATCTATATCATCTGAATCTTCATCATGCTCTTCATCACCTGTTTCAATCTCATCCTCATGATCTACTTGGATTGTTATTGGTGCCTTTTTCACTATGATATCTTGTAAAGTGATCTTCTTTTTCCTATACCAAAACTTCATGAGCTTTTTCTGAACATTAATACTCATTGTTCCCAAAGTCTCTAACCATGGATATCCAAGAACTATATCCACATCATCCATATCCAAAGCATAAAAATCTGAATGTAAAACATATTTTTCCATAATGAAATTAAAATCTTCAAACTTTGAAATATTCTTACCATCTACTTGAACCTCCTTGATATTATTTTCTTGAACATGTAGATGCTTGGCCACACTCATGTTAATGAAGTTATAATTGTTGGTAGGGTTTATAGACATAATCACCTTCTTCTTTTAAATGCATCCATGAAATTGAAAAATTGATTCAAATTTCTTCTTCTTCTTCTTCTTCTTCTTCTTGCGATCTATGAAGATTTGTTCCATTGCTTCCCATGAAGAATACTTTTGTGCAAATCTCAATTGATTAAACCACCAATTTTGTATAGGCCTAGACAAAGAAAGAGATAATTCTATTTTCCATAAAATTGTTTTAGTATTATTCTCCTTAAAAATGAGCCACCATTCTCTAGCATCAACATCATCTTCCCCTGAAATTTTTTGCAACTTCATGATCCATAAAATAAATTAGGGTTCATGAAACCCTAAAATGTAAATAACTCATACAAAACTGATCCAAAAATTCCCTCAATCAAAATTTTGTGAAAAAATGTCACAAATTTCAACTTGTAGATTGAATATAAAAAAACCATAAAATTGCAACGAATAACTCAAAACAACTCCAAAAATTATGAAATTTTTATTGTGCTTCTCTTACATCTTATTACATTTCCAATAAAATTTTTGAATAAAAATTCCCTATATTTAGGAAGATATAGTTAAATTATTGTAAACCATAAAATAGCAATAACTCCCTCAAAAATAATTAAAAAACATCTATTTTTTATTGTGACTTATTTAAAATATTCTCCATATCCAGTTAAAAAATTGTGGAAAAATTCACAACCAATCAAAATATATTGATGATTCAAAAAAACTAGGGTTTCGTTCCACACAAATTACCCAAATCGAAGCTCTGATACCACTTGATATGATTCAAATATTCAATATATACAGAAATACCCTTAAGGTAGGGTAACACCATATAATACTCCTTTAGGAAGGAATAAATCCACAATGTCTCTTCGAGGGGACAACCTCCAATATCCTCTTACAATAGAAGACTCAATGCTTACTTCTTATCTTTACCATGATAATCATCTCCTTTATATAGACATCTATCTAACCAATGGATGGGTAACCTCTTCATCCCAATGTAGGCTGACCATTACCCAATGCACTAATTCTACAAGTTACTCCATTATCCTAATATATTGTACCCATATAACTAACTAAGAGAATGTGTGCTACATGTCGGCATCTCCATCAACCCATATACATTAATATGTCATATCCCTGGGTACATAGCATGATATATACAATAGTGGTTAGCATTATACTATGAGCACTTAGGCTTGGTGGGATTAATATATTGTATGGGTGGATATAACATCATGTCATTGGAAATAATCTAGTGGAAGAGTGCTTATTACGATATAGGAAGAGGAGTATAGGGAATTTTTTCACTTCATGATTTAGATGTGGAAGTATTGGGTTTTGGATCGTATGGTTGTTGACATGATTGGGTGAGCAAATTAGTATTAGAAGGTGTTGGCAAGATAGCATTCCCTTTTCTAGTAAAGAAGGGGTAGATGACTAGATATGATTGGTGGATGGAGGATTTTAATGGGACTCATGTGGATGGGTGCGGACTGGAGGTAATGCTGGATGGACGTGGTTAAAGTCTATAGGATGTGGAGTGCTCAGCTCAAGGAGGCATGAAATAAATGCATCCCTATTGGCAATGAGGCATTGCTCAATCATGGTATTGACTAAATTTGTTTTGGATGCCATGGATAAGGATGGAAGAAAGAATGGATGAGGTGGTTTACCTACCCCAATCAGTAGGTGTATGGGATTGAATGGAAATATTGAGGGATGAAGATCGTATGTGTGGAATAAATTTGGACAAAGGCTTTATTTAATCTTATTTCAAGTTTGATTAGGTATTTTTTATGTGTTGTGATCAGATAAGACAATACTTAATTTTCCTAATTTATGATGTGATCTAGACTTTGATGATTTTGACTAGATTTAACTAGGTGAGTTATGACAAGCTCTAGGACTTGAATAGGGGTTAGACTAACTTGAGAGACTGATTTTGACTTGGGATTGATTAGATTAAGACTAGTTTAAGACTAAGATAATCAACTCAAATAGGATGAGATTATTATTTGATTTATAAGTAGATAGGATTGTGATTATGATTCAAACTTGATTAGACACAAGAAAGCTAGTGAGAAGGACTTTGATATGACAAGAATGTTTTTGCAAATGTAGATGAAGATTGATGTTCAAAAATAAACTTTCTGGAATGATTAGTATAGATAAGGGTATGACAAGTTCAAGACATGTTGGACTATGATTTGGGATAGGTTGATAAGGTGGTGGATAGGGTGATAAATATTATTGGTCTAACACAACACTTACCAATTTAAGCAACCAAAAACCTGTCACTAGTAAACTAATTTTGGGTGTGTAACCTGATGACTGCACCATCTAATAGATTTATAGGTGAGGTTGTAGGCTAGTGACCTATTATTTAATCTCACAAACCTCTCAACTCCATATGCACATGATGGTCACTTGGGAGTTGATATTGACTCTGAAAACAAGTCATTTGTTACAGTCAATGGTCTTATTATAGTTTGATAGGCTCTTTAGAGGCATTCTTAATATATGTTAGGTACAATGGGGCCAAGTCCATATAGGGTGATGTCTAATGCCTAGTTTTGAGAATGAAATCTTTACCTTCATAGAATGTCTATATGGGGCCAACTAATTAGCTTAACAATAGTTATCCTTGATATTTATACTCTACCAAAACACAAAGTGTGGATTAGTGTGTGGTGGTGAAATACATAGTCACTATCCTCCTAATACTATGGCAAGTGTGTGGGTGTGAATTACACATCAAGTTTCCCCTAAGAAATATAAATGGGAGGCTTTGTTAGTGGTATTTTATCCTCTAGGAATAATTGTAAGGATGTAAGGAGGAGAGCATACACCACTGTAGCCCTCATGTGACACACAAGCAAATACAAAGATGTATTAACCAATTAATTTAGATGTGATATATATAAAATATATAAAGATGGTGTTTAAAATTGCAAAATATATTTGTAAGGTGACCTACAAAACAAGCAATTAGTATTTTTAATTTTCAATCTTGAGGGGCAACCTACAAGGCAAGACATTAGATAAAATATATGACCTGCAAGAGAATATGTTGGCAAGTAAAAATTGCTACTAGATTCACCCCTAAAAGAAATAAAATATTAGTCAAATAAGCCTTAATAAAAACCACTAAAATAATCATGATTTGGATTTATAACTTATTTGTATGAGGGGCCATGATGTGGGGTTCTAGGGGTGGTAGCCCCTACCAGGGTCAAGGGGTAGAGCTCTTTGCAGGGTTAAGGGGTAGCTCCTTGTACAGGGTCAAGGGGAAATGCAACTGTAGAAGGAAAAAATATGGATAAATAGTTGATTAATTAAAAACTACTTCCAAAGATTACAAAACCATAGGTCCTAGGCAACACTAAAATTGAATAATATGCAATTTTTCAAGCATTTGACTAATCGTGACTGTATTCATATAGTTTATGTGGAACCATAAGTGGTCATTCAAAGCTATGAGTTAAAATGTAATACCGTGACTCATAATCTATGGTTTTGTAATTAAAGGAAAACCTTAATAATTTATCACTTGGACTAATAAAATATCAAAAGGATGATATATTTACAAAAGTTTTGAAAATTACTAATAAATACAAGAAGACAAATGCAAGACTATATAAGATTTAACGTTTTAAAAACTTGATTATTTATAACCATAATATAAGTTCAGAATTTATTTATAGAATGTTAAAAATGTTATAAAAAAATATATTACATGAAAAAGGTCTTTTTAGTTTTTTATCAAAAGCTAAAAGAGATTAAAATCTATTATTTGCAAAACAATGTATTGGCTAATATATTCAAGTAAAAACTACTTATTTAAAAGCAAAATCACCTATATTAAACAAAAATACATCTCACAAGTGATTTTGAACTAGTTAAAAAAAGAGGTATATATAGATGCTTTATATCACTCCAAGTAGCTCCTCTTTACTCTTGTGAATAGGTGAGAATCAAGCAAATATAGATAAACTATTAGACAGTCAAAGTTAGCATATTAACCTAATAGCTTTAATCTCATAATCAAAATCACCTTTTTAAAAGGTAATACCATGACTATATGATAATATTGTGACTATAAATCAGTGGTATTGCGTGATATAAACTAATTTCTGAGGCTAAAGATGCTCTGTGTTAGACTTATCCTTGCAAAGCAAATATCTTAGTATAAACACACAAAAAGCTAAAAGTCTAGACAAAATTGGTTATTTTCCCTTAAGACTATCTTTTACTAAATCATGACTTAGATGTCAAAACCACAAATTTATAGAAAAAATATTCTTTACGAATTGTACTATTGTAAAAAGTCAAAAAAATGTCAAAACAACAAGCCATTAGCAGTTAAAATGTATGATTAGTGTAAAATCACTGATTGTTAGAAAATCTCACTAATGCAATATCACAATTTCTAGAGCAAATTGATTTTCACTTGTACGTGAAAACTTGATCCAATTCAGAGCTCTTCCTTTGCTAATCAATCCTATAAGCTGCCAAAACACTTCTAACAGACAAAATAATTAATTTAAAGAGGATCTCCCACTGTGGTTGGCAAATGTAAGATCAAAATTTTGGGCAATGATATTTGATTATATGATTTAACAAAAATACCCAAAATATCAATCTACCATTAAAATTTAGAGATAATTAGGAATAAAATGCAAAGATAAATGTAAAGACAAATGCAACATTCATACTAGCATTAGATCCTAAAAGCTAATTGCTCCAAATCAAGATTCAAACAAGAAAAGATTAAAGATTATGGATAGGGATTAAATTGTTTACAATAGACTTAGATTATGGACACCATGATGTTGGCTTGATGACTTGATCAAAGGCTATGTTGATGAAATATTTTAGCATAGATTGGACATGGATTTGCTAGTTCATGTAGTTAGTTGAAATGGAGGGAAATGGTGTGTTTAAATAGGCAATGGACAGAGGATTTTCTAGTGAATTAAAAATTCATTGGAAGTTTCTAGAGAAGAAGACTCTAGAAAAAAGGGGAATTATGAGGGATCTAAATTCCTTAGAGTTCTCTAGAAATGGAGATTTATAGAAGGTGGAGGATGAGGCAAGCTTTTAGAGAGTAGAAGCCTCTAGTTTCATGTTAAGATTAATTGAGGATTAGAAGGGGATTAGGTGAATATTAGGGGCTAGTCTTGTAGGAAAGCCTAAGAGTAGGTAGGTAGGTGGGTCGTGATAATTTTAAATTCCTAAATAATGGTTAAATGGTATTATTTAGTAAATAATGGGGATTAAGATGAATTAATGAATAAGTGGGAAGGGGCAAGGTTAGTATGTTGAAGAATAATGAAAGAGGGTGGGATTTAATTATTAGAAGGGGTGATATTAGGGTAGAATTAGAGGGGATAAATGAGATAAGACAAATTAGTCTTGACTGATAGTAATATTAGTGATGATAAATGAAGTGAGCAAAATTTATATGTATACACCTTCCATGTCATTTAATTCACCTAGTCCACCTACTCACACATCCTTTTGACAACATGCCCTGTTCAAAGTCCAATTTGAACTAGACATCCTTGTGTTTCAAGGAAACATATATGCCACAACCTTGGATTATTGGATTTGACAATTTGAGGACTATTTCTTTTTCAATTGACTCATTGATATCATTTTTTTTAGTATTTAAGATGTTGACACCAAACTTTTATTGGTGGGAATCTTATAGCACCAAGTGAGAAAAAGACTACAACCCCATTAAGACTTGGGATAATTTTTTCAGTGTTGCTCACAAATAATATTACCCCCACCAACATTATAAGAATGAGTGCAAAAATATTTAACAATTAAACCATTGTAAGTAGTCATTACAAGATTAAACCAATGAGTTCCATGATTACCTTACATAACTATAGAAAGATATTTATTGACATATTTCTTGTTTGAGCTTCAACACCTTTAGCATAAACACTTTCATGGAATGAGAATGCCTATTCCATACTAAGTGTTGGGTCACAAGACAACCCCTTCATGTAATCCATCAACAATGGGATCCTAAATAACATCATTGCATAAGATGTTATTCAACTCCTAGGTCTCACCATTGAATCACATCTTAAATCATAATCATTGGGATGGGTATAATAGTGTAAAGATATTCAATCTCAAAACCTATGCACATTCTGTTAGAGTAGGGGTTTTTTTTTTCCCATATTTATTTATAATGGCTTTTTCCCCTTATTTTGAGTTTTCCTACTTTCATGGATAAGTTTTCTTAGGTTTAATTGGAATTACATTTTGACCATATGAATAGTAACTCCCTTGATCGATTATTTCAGGTATCATAGTTACTCTTCTATTATTATCTCTCTAACCACATTTCTTGGGAGGAGTTAATCATGCACTCCTTTATGTACATCTCTCTTGGTGAGCTATGTTCAATGGAAGATTGGTTTTGCACTTATCTTGTTTATGAAATATTCTCATATCTGTGATTTCATTTTCTTGTAGCTATTGTTTTATTTACATTCTTGAATTATGGCTATCACAAAGCTATGCATTCACTTAATCTAGAGATATTGGAATCCACTCTGGTACATTCAAGTATGGAATCAATCCCATGCTTGATACAAAATCCTAGTACTTATAAAAATTGGAGGTATGTAACATTCTACTAAACAACCCATATTTATATGATTGTGATGGTACCTATAAAATCTAAACCACTACATTAGTCCATAAAATTCATTTATTACATATTCAATATTATAGTCTCTTCCAAGGACCAAAGTCCCCTTGACATCCTTCAATCAATGTCAAAATCTTGTTCCTCATATAGAAAATTATGTTGTTTTTGGTCTACCCGAAATACACAAAAGTTTTAGAGTAAGTATGCATTGGAAGTATGTCATTTTCATGCCTATCACAACAAAAAATTGAAAATATATATTAAAAGAATATGAAAATCTCATTGAAAAACCTAAATGAGTCTCCACACATTGTGTGGTAAAGCATCTAATCAATTTAGTTCCAAATAGCTCATTATACAACAAATACATTTAGGAGAACAATTAGATTCAAAGCCAAACCTAACATATTTTTTTTTATTATGGGTAAAGGGTGGGGTTTTTTAAAACTAGGGACCCTTACCTTAGAAATGAAACATACATCCAAGGCCTAAACAACCAAATATTACAATATGTTCGGCAATAAAATAACAAGAAAAAGAACATCTAAACAACTACAAAAAATAAGTAAAAAATAGCTATCAATGACCCACCTAACCAAGGATCAAAGATAAAAATAGTTACTCAAAATAAATATATTGATAAAACTAATTTCTTCAAGACTAAATCATTATGGTCATTCAAGCCATGCCTCCACATTCTATGAGATTTCTATAGGGCCCTCTTGAATGGAGTAACTTGTTGGATTGCTAGATCTCCTCTTTTCTATTTTTATTCTTTTTCTAAACTTTGATCCATCATTTGTCATCCTTATGGGTTCTAGGAGAAATAACATACACCAAACCCTCAATAGAATTGTACAAACTCAAGTCAAAATCCTCACTATCCAAAGTATTATTTTTAATTTCCCTTCACATGAGGATGTGATGATCGAAATTATAGTTTCTTTAGAAAGATCTAAAATATTAACATCTTGAAGAAATGTTGTAATACAATCTTGTAAATTCTCTTCCTTATTTTCTCTCACTACATCAGGGTGTCCTACTATAATCCCTATATTCTTTTGTATCCGATGAGCCATCATACTTCAAACCACAAATTGTAAGAAGTTCTAAAGATGAATGCTTCCATCAAGTCAAATCTACTTGTATTTTTACAAGATAAGGAAAATCAGAAGATAAATGTCTAGTATTAAACCACTTAAAACACGTAAAAGGAAGACCCTCATAATATAGAAATCAACTCCATACTTGATCTTCTACTATTAGATCTATGGAGGCTAGAAGATCAAGCATAGTGTCAATGAAAACTGAAATTCTATCAAAAGTAGTATGAGAAAATGAATCAGTCGTTGAATCAGTCTGTATGAATTTGAAAATGGAGTTACCAATAGCATTGATGCAAGGTTTAGCCTAAAATGAAGGGGAATATGCATAAGTCATATCCATATGTGTTTGGAGGATAAATTTTCAATAAGGGGATTAAAATTTGGATCCCAAGCTTTCATAAACAGTTGGTGTTTATTCCATCTCCATTGATGCCCAAGAATAAGATCTTTATCTGAAGAGAGGAGAAAAACAATAGTAAAAAACCTTTTGTAGACACTCAGAGTATAAATTTCCACTTTACCTTTCAAATTGGGTTTCCATTGTAATGATATCTAGTCATTTAGATCTTGGAGATTGGGCCATAATTTTTCAAACTGCCAAATGACTCCTTTTCTAAGATAATAATCTTTGTTATCCAAGACCGAGTTGAGGACATCATTTTCTAGTTTAAGTGATAGATTATCAGGATCCAATTTTAGGGGCTTTCATTTGAAGTTTTTTAGAGGATTTTTTACAACCTTTGAAAATTATTTATCTACCTTATACACCTCCCCACTAACTATCACCTCAGCTAACACAGTTCGCACCAACCTAGAGTGTGCCTTAGTAAGGCCAAGGGTTCAAAACTCCATGCAAGGTCCAACAAGGGGATTTATGCCTCCAATTCTACCATCCACCACTATTGCATTTGCCTTCACATCTTGTGCCTTCTTAGCCACCATCTCCTTGACTGCTTTGTCATAGAAATGGGGAAGCATGGGTTTTGAAACCCTAGCCCTATTATGATGACCATCAGGAGTGTGTTCAATGATTCACAAGTTGATAACATTATTAAACCTAAGATATTATTGATCAAGGAAAGATTAGTCAACATTTTCTCCTTGTTTTAGTCCAATAGTCCTAGTGTTAAAGAATAATGACCCTTGGAGCATGTGAATAAAATATTGAGTAAAAAAATAGAGATGAAAAATTGATATCCATTATCCCATATTAACAACCTTTTAGAACAACTCCAAGGTGCACAATACTTTATCAAAATTTATCTAACATCATTTTACCATAAAATTTTAAGGCCATCTTGATGATGTCTAGAAGACAAAATTCAAAATTGATGGATTTTTAAAATGGTTCCAGTTATGCCTTCTGATTTGGCCAATGTGCTAACAACATTCTTTCACCTAAAAATGACATATTTAGGCCCTTAAAAACTCTTTCATCACCATATAATTGAATGATATTCTCATCTTTAGTAAGCCTTTGGAGCAACATGTTGAGCATGTATTGTGTGTCTTAGACACATTGTGCAAACACAAGTTTCAATCAAACTTAGGCAATTGTATATTTAATGTCACACATACACAGTATCTAGGCTACATCATTGATCACATAGGCATCTATGGAGATCCATTAACTATAAAGGTAATCCAAGATTTATAAATTCACAAAATCTCATAGAACTCATAAGTATTCTTGGACTTGTGGTGAAAGCACATAAATGGGTTCCAATTAATAATAGTAGTTAGCTTTGTGTTGCTTAGATAAACACTATCCCATAGACACACTTGCAAGCACACTCTTGGACTTGATGAATTTCAACATGTATCCATTGAGTTCATCTTCAAAAATATAATTGAATGCACACTCACTCCACACACACATTTCCTCTACATGTTTATTAAAATAACATGAAGAAGACATAAATGTAGTCCCTTCTAGACTTGAAACATCTCTCTACTTTGTTATTGGAAATTTATTCTACAAACTCTCTCTCTCTCTTTCCAAATTCTTAAAGCTTATTCCACTCTATATGTATATACTCAAACATCTTTTCTTGCATGGTCATTTTTTTTCCCTTCTTTTTCTGGGTCTTGAATTAATTTTGATCCCTCCAAATTCAATGGCTAGGGTGCATTATACCTATAAGCATTAATAAATTGATTTTAATTTTTTGTATGCATTTTATGTTATGTTTTTTTACAACAATTTAAACATTTGAACATCTTACTTACAAACCTTTTTTCTTTTTTATTATGAAGGAAGGCACCCTCTCTGCACATTGTATGATGTTATACACAATCAGGTAATTCTTCATGGTCATGATCAAGATCCACCTAGGCTAGTTGTGTATTTCAAAGATATGGATGTTGTATAAAAAATTGTAATACATATAATGCATTATATATCAAATTTTATACATTAGCATGGGATAATTTGATAATTATTTAAAACTTAGATATGACAAGGCTTGATACCATACTTGTATGTTTTATTGATGTGGATCTCCCCACTAATTTCATGCATGGACAATAGAATTGAAATAGTTTTGAGCATTTTGTAGATCATGATTATTTTTCCAAACAAGGTTGTCCATGTCTAGGACTCCCTCTAACCATATGAAGACATGCACATGTGATAATCCTCTATGTTTCCATTCATATCTAGACCAATGATATTTCACTTTCACTCCTTTTTATATAATATCCTTTTAGGAAATTGTGTCTTAGGTGCATGTAGTATGCCATTATATGAGGATAATCAATAATATTTTATCAGAACCATTTTTGGGCTTCTTTGGGATTTTTTCATGTTATTCCCAGCATTAGCACATGGACATCAAGCCAATATATATCAACTACACTCAAAGTGATTAAAAGTATTTATGTTCCAATTTGATACAAAATGTCACTTAATTTTACACACATTTTTCCCAATAAGACCTTATACCCCTCAACATGGTACCAAACCACATCAAATGATTAGCTAAATGAGATTAGGGCATATTTTCCATATGTTCCCATAACTCATTGATTGTGAGTGGCATGCCTTGAAGGCTCTTCTTCACAAACACTATAGATGAATTTCTTGTAGGATGTCCCATGATCATGTTCATCCTTAATAAGCTAAATCATGGGTGTTGTCCAAAATGGTGATCCCTATATTGGAACAAATGTTTAAAAAGTCATGTATATGTACTTGTCTCATTCATGGATATTAAAAATATCATACTCCATTAGGAAATAATGTGGGGAAAGCCATATCAATTAGTCCTTTTGTGACATACTCATTTATAGGGCATGTTTTGATTCCTGGCTAATTAATTAGTTTACTAAGTTGTAAATAAAAATTATTGACCCATGTGTGGATTAATTCCATCTCGTTGTGTCATGTCCCATTTTTAGTTGACATCTTTCAAAGTTGATGATTAGCCTATTATGCGACCCTCATAGGCTGATAGGATGGATAAAGGGTCATGATGGAGCTTGGCTTGGCTTCGACTAGCAGAATTTGTCCAGTTGGCTTTTGTTCGGGTTCTTTCAGACATGTTTGCCTGAGTTCCTATTTTTTTAGGGACTTTTGACACTCAGCAGAGCACCCCTATTATGGTATGGTCATGTGTGAAATCACTCCCTTGATCACCAGCTTCAGACAATTCGAGAATCGGATATGTATTAAGGGAGATATTAATATTTGATTGATTTAATTAAATATTAATTATTTAGCATATTTTTAATTATGAAACCCTAATTCTTAATTATGAAGCCCTAATTAGGGCAAGTGCACCTTTTAGAGGATATAAGGGTTTCTCATTAGAGGGAGTGCCATAATATTCATTCATGTTGAAGACAATGTTTGCTAAGTATTTTCTGAGAAGACTGAGCCAAGGGTTTCCAGTATTCTAATTACATTGGAGAACATGCAATCTTTAGTGTGTGCAATTCAAAGGTTGTGCGATATCAGTTGATCTATTGCCAGTTTGAGAGATAACTTCATACAAAAGTTATCACAGAGATTTATAGGTATTTATTTCATTAGGGTTTGATTCAAAAATTATCCAGATAAAGATCTTCAGTATTAGGATCAATATTTCTTGAGATCAGGTGTCTAGCATACAGGCCACACTATATTTTATTTGCTCCTATACGGAATCCATACAGATTTGTACCTCACAGATTGGAGAAGTGCACAGTCAGTATAAGCATGCAGCAGTCGCAATCGCAGGAGACGCAGAGACCGACATCGACCGATCACACACCGATATCAGCCGAGAGAGACCGACATCGACAGTTTAGAGACCAACACCGACTGACATCGGCCGACTATTATCGACATCGACAGAGTGAACTGACCGATAGAGACCGACCGTGGCAGTATAACTGACGTCGATGACTGTGTTTTTGACACAGCAACCTGAGCCATACCAGATCTAGGGTTATTTTCAGATTTGCAAAAAAATCAGGTTTTTAAGACAATATTTTATTTTGTGTGCAAGAGATCTTTATTGTAATCATCTAAAGTGAATAAGAAGATCAGAGTTTAGTTAGTTGAAAGAGTACACTGCTATTTATTTATTTGAATCTATTCAAATTTATCTTGCAAAAATCACATTTCTATTCATGCAAAAACATCAAAAAAATCAAAATACACAAAAACAATCCAAAACATACAATTTCACAATTCAGGGGAAACAGGGGTTTCTACAGTGGTATCAAAGCTTTTGTCCTGCCATCCTGTTGGGTAGATTGGACATTATATCAGCTAATTAATCATGGTTACTTCAAGTACTCAGAAGCAGTGGGACAAGAATATGGAGAAGCTTAAACAAAGTTTAAACAAGTTGGTTGAAAACCAGAGGAGGATGAATGAATTACTTTCACACCCTATAATTGAAGACAAATTAGCACGGTATATGACATCCATTTTTAAAGGGTCCACATCACAAAACAAAAAGGAGGAACAAGAGGATATGAGGGCAGCCATGGGGAATGAGTTGTCTATATCATCTTTGCAAGAAGCTTCACTTGAGACTTCTACATTACAGGCCAGAATAGAGCATGCTAATGAAATGGATAGTAATGGTATGGATTTTTTGGATGATCATATTGCTACTTCACCTTCACATCATGAATGTCAGACTTGGAGGGATGTGGAAAGGACACAAAATTTATGTGATATGTGGTCACAAAGGGCCAAGGAAGCTAGATTAGTGGCTACAAATACGAGACAACATCTTCAAAACATAAAAGGAAAGGCCAATCTCTCTAACATGGAGAGACAGAAAGGAGTTACAGCAGGTTCTTCTTGTGACGACTTACAACAGATCAAGGAGGGCATGGAGGCAATGAAGTTGGCTCTCCAAGATTCTGAGAGACATGTGGACGAGCCTTGTCTTGAGGTGAGTTTAGTTCAGGAGTTAGCGCATGTGGCAGGGACTCAGCTTTCTTTTACAGTCAGGTCACATGTTGATGATGATATGAGTATGTCTAGCATTCACACTCCAGATTCAGAGTTTGTAGTGGGTACAAGAGACAGGTGCATGAAGTCAGTTGGTATGGTTCACATTATTCAGGTGAAGAGTTTACTTGAGTTGCCAATTGATTTTCGTTCATGGATTGGATGTTGGGATCCTTATCTTGGTACTTGGGATGATTTGACGCCATGGGATGAGAGTTGTGATAGACATGGCATGGTGATAGGTGCTGTGATTAACAGTTTGTCAGTGCATGACTTAGAGCAAGAGTTGATGGCAAGCAGATTTGGTTTGTGTTATTGCTATCTAGCATGTGTTGTCTCTTCATTATCAGCGATGCATAGGAGTTTGGGTGATGAGATTGTGGCTAGTGATCTGCAGAGATATGTTGATTATAGTACAGGTATAGTGTGTGGATTCTCTGTACTTGGCATAGTTCCATTTGGGAGTTGTTGCAGTGTTGGAGTGTGCCTTCTGCATAGCATGGTGGAATGTGTACATGGAGTTTGGTTGAGTTGTACTCGCCAGTTTGATTATGGATTCCTCTTGGTTATATTTCAATGGATATTATAGGAACTTGTGTTGATTGACAGCAATATAGATCATGACTACATTTGGGATCCCGGTGGATTGATTGGTTTATTGTTTAGCGATTGCTTGGGGACAAGTAATTTCAGGAGGGGTGGATTGTCATGTCCCCTTTTTAGTTGACATCTTTCAGAGTTGATGATTAGCCTATTATGCGACCCTCGTAGGCTGATAGGATGGATAGAGGGTCATGATGGAGCTTGGCTTGGCTTCGACTAGCAGAATTTGTCCAGTTGGCTTTTGTTCAGGTTCTTTCAGACATGTTTGCTTGAGTTCCTATTTTTTTAGGGACTTTTGACACTCAGCGGAGCACCCCTGCTATGGTATGGTCATGTGCAGAATCACTCCCTTGATCACCAGCTTCAGACGATTCGAGAATCGAATATGTATTAAGGGAGATATTAATATTTGATTGATTTAATTAAATATTAATTATTTGGCATATTTTTAATTATGAAACCTTAATTAGGGAAAGTGCACCTTTTAGAGGATATAAGGGTTTCTCATTGGAGGGAGTGCCATAATATTCATTCATGTTGAAGACAATTTTTGATAAGTATTTTCTGAGAAGACTGAGCCAAGGGTTTCTGGTATTCTAATTGCATTGGAGAACATGCAATCTTCAGTGTGTGCAATTCAGAGGTTGTGAGATGTCAGTTGATCTATTGCCAGTTTGAGAGATAACTTCATATAGAAGTTATCACAGAGATTTACAAGTATTTATTTCATTAGGGTTTGATTCAAAAATTATCTAGATAAAGATCTTCAGTATTAGGATCAATATTTCTTGAGTCAGGCATCTAGCATACAGGCCACACTATATTTTATTTGCTGCTGTACAAAATTCGTATAGATCTGTACCATGACATATCAGGTGAATCATATATTGGAGAAGTGCGCAGTCAGCAGAAGCACGTAGCAGTCGCGGCCGGAGGAGACACAGAGACCAACATCGACCGATCAAACACCAACATCGGCCGAGAGAGACCAACATCGACAGTTCAAAGACCGACACCAGCCGACTATTACCGACATCAGCAGAGTGAACCGATCGACAGAGACCGATCGCGGCAGTATAACCGACGTCGGCGACTGTGTTTTTGACACAGCAACCCGAGCTATACCAGATCTAGGGTTATTTTTAGATTTACAGAAAAATCAGGTTTTTAAGACAATATTTTATATTATTTTGTTTGTGTGCAAGAGATCTTTATTGTAATCATCTGAAGTGAATAAGAAGATCAAAGTTTAGTTAGTTTAAAGAGTACACTGCTATTTATTTATTTATTTATTTGAATCTATTCAAATTTATCTTGTAAAAATCACATTTTTATTCATGCAAAAACATCAAAAAAATCAAAATACACAAAAACAATCCAAAACATACAGTTTCAGAATTCAGGGGAAATAGGGGTTTCTACACGTTGAGGAAATGGAGGATTTGGAGACCATTGAATTCATGTGATTGGTGATATTTATATTATCCATCTCCATCATTGGACCCTAAAATACATATTCATTCACTTCTAAATCAAACTCCACACTTATAGAGCTCAATTGGTCAAATATAAGATTTTATCAAAAAACACATATTTATGAATCTAAACATCTCTATAGAACTTGTGGTGTTTTATTTTGTGTTTCAGGGTCTTATATACCCTCTCTCTATTGATTGTAAAATTGTAATTTATTTTATATTTATCCTTCCTTCAAAAAATAATGATTAGTAAATATTTTCTATAATGTGGCAAAAACCATAAAATTTTATTTTACTTCTTTTGGAAAGCTTATCATATGTCATTTATATTTATATTGACCTCCATTTATGTGTGTGAAAAAAAATATCAACATCTCCTCTACTTATGTTATTTTTTCAAGTTATGGTAGTTGCGAACCAAGATCTATGTTGTTCGATAATAAAAATCAATGATCATTTTTCTCTTGTTGACAATCTTTATAGTAGGTCCTTCAGGGTCTTGATAAATCTATACACCTAGGTAAATTTATTGATGACTATAACACATGCTTGGTGAAGTAAATGTTTCTAAATCATAACGAAAAATCATTTGTAAAGCCTTCAAATCAATCCCAACATTTATTTTTCCTCTCAATTGTGATGTCATCTCCTTATTTGGATCATTATTTTGTATATTTTTTTAACATTGTCAACCGTTGCATCTAGAAATCTATTATTTTGCATTTTTAGTACATGATTTGTGGTTGGTGAGTTTTCACTCCATAGAAGTAACCTGAACATTAGAATTCATTTGACGATGCCTTAAAATGCTTCACGATTATGTTCTTGTATATGTTATCTTTCTTCATCAATGAATTGATCTAAATGCATTCTTCTTTGTAATCTTTGACTGTCTTAAGATGCTCAGAGAGGATATGTTACCATATCATTTACATTGTGTTTCAAGTTCTTCAACGAACATGTATGCCCTGTGTTTAGCATGTCTTTATCTTTCATTGTCATTTTGATGTTCTCTTTGTTCCTCTATCATTTGTTTGCATTGTTGCCTTTGATATTGTCGGGTATATTTCCATCATTGATCTTCATTTTCAAAATTTAATTATAGGCGAACCATACCTATAGTGTATAAAAACAAACATCTAAATATGTATAAAACTTTAAATGAATAATAATAATAAATAACAAAGAAGATATAATATAGCATGAGTTAAATTTTATTCTATATAAATATAAATTTAATTTAACCAAAATTAACATTGTAATCTCAATAAAATTAATGTGTAGATTCTTTGTATAATTGAAATTGTTTGCATATTAATTTAATGTAATAAAAGTTAACATTTTTTTATTGGATAGGGTAAATACTTTTACCCAGATTTATGAACTGGGATTGGGACACAACTAGCAGCGTAATCCCCAAAAAAAGTGAGAACATGAACACAACGAGAAACAAACATCTACCAAGACATACAAGGCACCTCCCACAAGGGGAAGATGATTCTACTAAGAGAGGTAAGAAACAACTACGGATCACCAAACTTATACCAAAAAACAATAAAAGAACCAAGAAAGGACTCAATCCCTTCAATGAATATTCAACGACACTGTCACAGTAAACTCAGACCGAACATAACAGGGGCAAAAGCCAACCAAAAAGAGTCCAGCAAGAGCATCACGATCCTCAATAGAGGGTAGTATCTCAACTACAAACTAGAGCATGTTTTCTCTCATGCCTTGAGAGAAGATCTTTCATCATCCATTGGGATCCATTGCACACCAAGTCTTTTGCCTTCAATCTCAATAACTCTACCTCAAAATGTCTTCCTTTCTTCTTAACAGTGTTGTCGACATCAACTTTGGTTTTACTAGGCCACAAAGGGGGGGTGGGCGGAGAGGGTGGAACAACAAATGGATTAAGATTAAAAGCGAGGGGGGCAGTGGAGGGGAAGGGGCGAGCTAAAAAGGGGAGAAAGTGAGGCAAGGGAGGGGGATCCACCGAAGGGGGACAAGGGGAGCAGCTAAAACTTGGTAAGAAACTCATGGTTGTGCCACCTGAAATCTTCGTTGGGAGATCCTTCTTTCTTCCTCCAACCCTGCTCATAGGGGCGAGAGGGAGGTGAATAAATTACTGAAGAACATGCTGCTACCTTGTGGCCAATGAAATTGCACTGAAAGTAATGAAACGGGAGGCCTCTACAGTTGAGGAATTGAGTCCACCTACCCTTGGAATAAGACACCACCGGATGAAATAGGGGTTTGGTAATGTCTACAAGAGTGTAAACTATCACAAATCTGCGATTTAGTGAACTCCCACCAATTTTCAGAAAATAGCCCACTTTGTTGACCAGTTGTGTGAGCAACTCCCTCTGTAAGATAGGATGCAAGTGGTAAAATCTGAGCAGAGTGGCATTGAATAAATCCTCACTTTTGTAGGGTCAAAGAAAGGAGACCACAAGAACAAGGAAAAACCAGAATTGTGAAAGAACCACGGCCCATAAGACTAGACAAAATCTCTATTCGAAGGACTCTGAAAAGTAACAAGGAAAAAGCTGAAACAGATCAGAGAGAAGGAAGGGGTAGCCAAAGTCCTGCAGGTAGACTATGCCCAAAGGGAAAGCTCCTCCACAGAGGGGTGGGAGCCCACACATTTGAGAAATAGAGCCTTACAACCCACATCAGCCTCTAAATCTGCAATGAGGGATTCACAGATAACCAGTTCAGGGGCATCACTAGAAAAAAGGATCAGAACATCCCCTAAGCGAAAAGACGGGAGGATTCAACAGGCAAAGAAGGGGCCACAGGGGGAGGATTTCCCACAAGCGGCAAGGTGGGCAAAGGATGGGGGGAGACGAACCAAAGAGGACGAAGCGGAAGGGGGAGATGGGCCAAGCAGAAGTCGGTGCAGACATGAAAAGGGTTGTTGACATTTCTACATTCAACAAACACCCAATGAAAAGTGGGCTCAGGAGCATCAGAGGCATCATAGAGGGAAGCCACTACCACCTCAGCATAAGAGGGATCCCTGGAAGAAGGAGGCAAGGAGGTACTACAGCCATTAGCCACCACCGTTGCAGGTCGAGCATCTTCCGCCAGATCTGAAGCAGACGAAGAAAGGTTGTCGTCAGACTGTACATCCGCCATGGTCGCAAGGGGTTACACAACATTGCCTTTACCATGAGCCAACAAGCCCCGGCACAGGCCCAAACTCTAAACCATTACTAAGAAGTTTTAATTATTAAAAAAAAAATTCTATAATATATGTATTAAAAAAATCTTTAAAAATGCATGCATGAATGGTAGTTTTCATTTATATATTTCAATTCAGGATTACTTTTATAAATGGATGTATACGCAAAGTTTTAACAAATCTCTAAATATAAAAGTGTAAATGCATGTATATGTAAATTTTTAATCAAACACAAATCTTTAAATATATGTGTGTAAATGGATGTATATTTAAATTTTTAATTAAACACAAATCTTTAAATATAAAAATGTAAATGGATGTATATGCAAATTTTTAATTAAACACAAATCTTTAATTATAAAAGTGTAAAAAGATTTAATTAGTTGAAAAAAATTACTATGTAAAAAATATATCTTTCTTTAAAAATAATTTTTTAATTTATTAAATTTATATGTCAACTTTAATTTTTATTTATATATTTAGATTTGAAAAGATTTTTATAAATAATTTTATATGTAAATTTTTAATTAAAAGTAAATTTTCAAAGATATTCACATAAAATTGTCTTCACAACAAAAATAAATATTCATTATATGTATCTTTAATTAAAAACCATATATTTGGGTAGGCAGTTGTTTGGTAATAATGAGGTTCCTTGGTGGAAGCATGTTTGGCACAAGTTGTTGTGGCCCAAATGCACTTTCTTCATGTGGTTAGTTACTCAAAACCGGTGTCTCACTTGGGATAATAGGTGTAAGCATGGGTTCCAAGGCCCTTCTATGTGTGTTTTGTATCGTAACTATGAGGAGCGTGTCTCTCATCTCTTCTTCCAATGTTCCTATGCTAGGGAGATTTGGCATTTTTGGTGGAGGGTGTGGAATCAACCCTATTGGCATGTTTCCTCGCTAGCTGATTTTATGGATCGGTGGGGCAGGGCTCTGGTTTCTACTTCCTTTTTTCAAGCAGCTTGGGCTATTGGCCCATCCTTTATTATCTGGAACCTTTGGTTGGAAAGAAATCAACGGATTTTTCAAGAGGAGATGGTGGTGGCCCCTCACTTGTGGTGGAAAATTGTGCATTCTTTGGGAGAAACTGTTGTGGCTAAGTGTGATCTTACTACATCAGTGGATCCTTGTGATGTTGGATGTTGTAATCGTCTTCATCTTCCACCTCAGCAACGTCAGCTCATGCGCAACAAATGTAGACATCCTACCCCGAAGGTGAATAGGGAGGGGAGATGGTCTCCTCCTCCTCCTCAGGGTGTCGTAAAAATCAACACAAATGGCTCTTCTCGAGGTAATCCTGGTCATGCTGGGAGTGGTGGTGTTGGTCGGGATAGCTCTAGGGATGTTCAGTTTATCTTTTTTGTTTATAAGGGTCTTCATACTAATAATCTAATGAAGGCTCAGGCTATTCTAATGGCTGTGGAGCGTGGAAGTCAATTGTGCTGGTGAAGGATCATATGTGAGTCTGATTCCTAGGTTGTGGTGAATTTGTTGAATAGGCGGCATTTAAATGATGTCAACTAGCATTTGGCTTTGATTGTTGCTTAGATTCTTAACCTCTGTGCTTCTTTGGAGTTGGTTACTTTTACTCATATTCCTAGAGAGTGGAATGGTGTTGTTGATTGTTTGGCTAAATGGGCTTCTAAGCATATTCATGATTGGAATTTGATGGACCGAGGTCATTTACCCCCGGATTTGTCTCAACAGTTGGATCACTTGGTGGAGCTTGATAGGGCTACGTAATTCCCTTGCTTTGTACTTCTTCTTGATTTAGTAAATTTTTACCCCTCCTTTATGTTAAATTAAAAACCATATTTAATATACGCATAAGTGGCTTTCATTTACATATTTTAGTTCAAGAATATATTTTTAGACTCCTATCATGCAAAAAGATATTAATAAATTTGAATGGGCCCTCAAACACGCCAACACATATGAAGATTTGGATAAAATTTGAGGTAGTTTGATTATATATAATAAAGAAAGTCAAGATTGAAAAGGGATGTTTAATGATGAGGAAAAGGAAGATGTTAATTAAAACAAAAGATAAATGTTCAGATTTTTTTGTCAAACAATATTTGCAGATAATGTTACAAGAGGTAGTATTAAAAGATCACATGAATTTGAATCTTCAAAATTTGATAAGTAACCTCCATTTGATCCTCAACATAATCATGAGCTTTCAATAGTTATTGCTACTCCAATGGATCTTGGGCTTCTAGAGTGTTGGATTGAGGTTCAAAAAAAAGGGCAAAAAAGGTCATATTATGGATACGGGCTTTGGCCACTCTTGATTTTTTTCTCTCTTGCTGACCTGTTTAGTCTGCTTCACCCGGTGTGACTTGTTTTTGAGGTATGACTCTTCTAGCCATCTTTTTTGTATGACTAATATTGTACTATATTTTTTTTAGTATGCTTTTCAATCAAAAAATAAAAGATAAATGATAAACAAAGGTGTAAATATTTCTTTGGTATTTTCTTCAGTATTTGTTGGTTCTTATATGTATTTCATTTTCATTTTCAATAATTGTATTGGTTAAAGTATTTTTTTTATACATCAATTAACAAGGAATAAAATTACTTTAGTGTTTAATATATTGACCATTCAAAAATAAAAGGGAATTTTACATTATTACATTTCTTTGTTGTTAATATTGGCTACGTTTTTCATTACAAATAATATAGTTATTTAGTTTATTTAAATTATATATATATATATATATATATATATATATATATATATATATATATATATATATATATATATATATATATATATATGTATTTTTAAGTCGTCGATTATAAAAATATAAACAATCATACATTTAAATTAAGATTTCTTTCGGTTAATTTATTATGACAAGGGGAATCTATGTTGTCAAAGTTATCTAAACATTGAACCTGGGCCTCTCCATATAAAGGGTCTATAGGGATTTGTTCAATGGTGAATTACATTCCAAACTATCATCCATATCAATTGGATTACAAACCTTTCAACTTAAATATATATTTAATATTTGATGTTTCCTTCTTTAAAAATGAATTTTCCAAAATTTTTGAAAAATGGTATTGAGTCAATGATTGTCATAAATACTTTACATGATGAATAAGGTCGATTGTTAAATTTAACTTCATTATCAAAGAAGATATGTTAGAATATATAAAATCTAAAATAATATTTTAAAAATATATTAATATAATTATCTATTATATCTTTAAAAAATAGATTAACTAATAACAAGTAAATATTTTCTAATAAATAATTTCGTTCTGATTCTTTTAAAATCGATTATCCACCTCCAACTATTTATTTATTGAAAGTAAAGAGTGTTTATAAAAACAACAATCCAAAATCTTGCCTATATAATGATGGAATTGTTATCAATTCCCCTCTCTAATCAAATAAACTAAATAAAAATATATTATATACAAAACTAAATAATCATTATAAAAATATATTATATACAAAACTAAATAACCATAATAATAAATATGTGATTTTATTGAACTTTTTACCCCTCATTCGAGAATGTGGTTGGCATATCTCCAACTCGTAAGTGTTTTATGATTTGTCAATATCTCTGATCTATCAAAGTATTTTCATTTACTATTGAAAAAAAGAAACTAACACTTGGGAAGTAATATTAAACCTTCTTACTCATATAAGTGGTTAAGCACAATTTTTAGTAAAGTATTTTCATTTACTATTGGAATGAATCTGTATAATTATTAGTAATCATAATATATTTTTATTTAATTTTAATAAGGTTTATATTATTTTGTTTAGCTTACATTTAATTGTGTTTATTTTGATAAGTTCTTTCACAGATGTTTTATTATTTTTATTAATGTATTAAAGATATTTTTGTAGATAATAATATTATTTTTTCACATAAATTCATATATTTAAGAGAATATAGAATAAAAAAGTCACACCTTTGTGTGTATATATATATATATGAATAACTTTATTTTATTATTTATTTTATTTTATTTTTGATTAAATAATAATTAAATGTTTTAATTGGAAAAAAATAGTTAAAATTTTAAAAAGAAAAAAAGATTTCCTCTTTATAATTCTATGGTGGAAAAAAATTAAAAGTTGTTGTTTTTTAGGAAATTATAAGAATAAAATGTTTCTTATTTATAATTATGTAATAGAAAGGGATTAAAAGTCATGTTTTGTTTTTTTTTTAAAAATGATATTGTATGATGGCAAAAGATTAAAAATTGTGATTAAAAAGTATGATAGTACGAGAGATATAACATTTTACCATTATAATTTCAAATAAGTTTAAATACTAAATTATTTATTTAATAAAATATTTATAATTATTTTACATATTTAATTTAATATTTATTTAAAATTAAAAAATCATCATAAAATTCCTTATTTCATGTAGTAAACTTTTATTAAAATAAACTTCGATCCAAACCATGTCAATGCAAGAAGTCATGTGACCATCATGAATCAAATCACTAACTTGTAAGTTCCTTTTACAGTTTTTTTTTTTAATAAAGTGTATTTTAAATATAATTTTCATGTATTTTAAAGTTACCATATTCTTAACCAAATACACATTAAATCCTCTATTGTTTTTATTTTAGCGTTATACAATTTTTCTAGTTATTATGTTGGATAAAATCACGTACTCTTGTGGAATTATTTAGTGTTACTTTAGTTTTTTTGTATTTTTTAATTGAAAGATAAATATTTTAGTCATAAATTTAGTCATTATAATTGCATGTATGAATAATCAATTTACTTACATTTATTTTTAAAAATTGAAACGTATCCATTTTACCAAAATCTTAATTAAATCTTTAATTATACTCATTTACTTGATATCTAATAATTTATAACTTTAAGTTCTTAATGATGATGACATATAACATTTTTTAATATCTTTTAAATCATATTGGTCTATAGGACCTATCAAAAAGTGATCTTCAAATTATTGTTACTCATGTCATCTTTTTCTATCCTTTTTTCTTTAGATGTCTTCAAGCAAAATTTTATTTAAAAAGTCACAAATCATAAAAAATGGATTATATACATAATCCTAAAATAGTTTTTTTTTTTTTTTTAAATTTATAAATAAAAGAATCCTTAACATATTATTCTAGACACATATGCAAACAAATGCAACTACTTCAAATTAAGCATTATAAAACATGTAAACAAAATAAAAATGCTTAGTTATAAAAGGCTTTTAATTTTTTTAGAATGTTATCATTTCAATATGAACTTATCCACATGCATGTACAAATTTCTAATACCTATTGTCTATCAAATTTGAACATGCAAGGAGATAGTGGTAGAACTGTACAACTGGCCATGGTCATTGTCATGACTATACATACAGTCTTGGTCATAATGTTTAGAGCCAACATATGAATGGTTGAACCTATATGTCTGATTATGATATGTCTACTTTTCTTTTGAATTTGCACTCTTCAACTCCTACTCTATTGAAATCAGTAAATCATACAAATCTGAAATAGATAAGAGTTTATTTTAGGGATCTACATAAATAAGGTTATTATTGGCCCTTAGATCCTTTTGATTGTCTAAACCCCTCAAAGTATATATAAATATCAATATCAAAAAATTGTGTAATTAAAATAGCTATAATAAAATAATCGAATAGTGCTCCAAAAAATAATTATTACTAAAGATTAGATAAATTCTTAGTTGTACTTGATGGTTAAAGGAACATAATCACATATCCATTAATAAATGACTTAAATTCAAACTTTGATAAAATTCATGTGTATGACCAAATTCTAAAGGCTATAAATATGAAAGGCTAAAATACACAAATGATTCCATCTAATTCAGAGGGTGGCATAAGCTAATGGGCAAGATCATATGGATGACACTGGAAAGTGTCAAGATTATATGAGTATTCCTAAAATCAAGACATTGATAATATAATATTATTTTAGAGGTTGCACAAGGATGTGCAAAAGAGCTTTTAATATTTAGAAATTGTAATGAACCCAAAAACTATCAATTCAAATAAAAATCCAATAGGCCAAGATTTTGAACAACAACCAGTATTGATTCATATTGAATGATTTGAATAATTATAAACTATGCATAAATAAGTCTGAACTCAGAATTGGAGTTGATATGCAAAATGTAGATCTCTAAAAATAAATAAAACTTGATCTGTTATTTTTAGCAGCTATTATTTTTAATAAGTTTTACAAGAAAGCACACACATCTCAAAAAATCTTCAAAAATTAATTAAAAATCTAAAATTAAATTATCAAACGAATTTAAATTGAAGTTCAAGTTTGATTACAAAAATAGACACTTTCTAAATTTAAAAAAAAAAAAAACACACAAAAATAAAATTAAACTACAATTTTAGACCCTCAAATGGTTATGTATGGCCTTAAAAAATGTCCCATAATTAAAATATCGGGTTATAGTTTCATTGATATTTTTAAGCCGGTCATTTTGGCATAAACATGGGCCGAAATGGAGTTACAGATCAAAAGTTATAACCTCTAAAAGTTTGACCTATTTTTTTGCATCAAATTACCATAACAATTAAATAACACCAATTTTAGACCAATAAATTATACATAAAAATGTTCATAACATATATAAAATAACATGAAATAAATGCCAACAATCCCTTTTTAGTGTCCACAAGACCAAACTTTAATAATCAAAGTCATCTCTTTAACCTCATTAAACATTGTTTCTATATATATATTTAGATTTAGAGTTAAATCTTCATATTTTTCTTGGTTGTCATGTTCTAATTCCAAATAATTTAATAAATGATTTAAATTTTGGGGTATGCATGATGAAGTAACCCTCTCATGTGATGTAGAACTTCAAAAAATTGAAAAGAAAGTATTTGAAAACTTTTGGAAGGATGAAATTATCAAATATAAAGGAAAGTTGTCTTATTACAAGGATATTATCAATTCAAATTTTGGACATACATCATACCCATGTAAATTTTTTAGCTTAAAAAAAGTATTACAAAACTAAGAACTAATGCATGAATAAGCTTCATATTGAAACTCATAAATGGGCACTCCCAAAATCACCTTGGAAAAAATATGTAAGTGTTGTAACTCATATCAAATTAAGGACGAAGCTCAATTTTCTCCAACATGCCCACTACACAATATTATAGGATAGATTCTGCAATCATAACTTGGTTTAAAAACTCCTAAATTATAGAAAACTAATAAAATCTATTTATTTTATTTTGAATATAAATGTCATTAAATAATCTACACAAATAAACTTGGTTTTTTATTATATATAAGTTTTCTTTCATCAATTGTAATGTTAGAAAGCATTTATCTCCCTAATTTTATATTATTTTAGGTTTAAATATTAATTATCTTGATATGTCAATAATTTATTACTTCTTTTCCTACACACTTCAAGGGGGGAAATTCAAAAGATTTTTATGACAGTTTAGTTGGGATGAGTCTAAATTTTGAATAGGAACTTCAAGTGGGAAGAGTCAAAAATATTTTGTAAGCCCTTCAGTTGAGAAGATTATAAAGATTGTGAAGGTTGGTGTAAATAAAAACAACCATAAATCATACTTTGATGAGATAATTAAATTATAAATTATATTCTCTACACATTTTTTTAATCCTAAAAACTAATTTTGATTAAAGAATGTTAAATTCATAATATTTATTGTCATCATCATCACCACCACCATCATCATGTTAGAAGAAAGTATAATTCATCATATAGTTCTTTAAATCTTGGATAGACAGTTACAACTCCGAGAAGAGAGGAGCTAAGAGAGAATGAAATTTAATTCATAGAGAGAGAGAGAACAAAGCTAAGAATTTTCAAAAGTGATGTATGCTCATGTAATCCAAACATTAGAATAAGTGTACGTATTATTCATAGTCAACATGGGAGGGATGTGTGTGTGTGTGTGTGTACACACACACACATATGGCATAGGACATGTGATCCCATTTTGATATAATATTGATTTAATATCAATAGGCATGTGGGTGTAATAATCTCTATATAATAGGATCAATGATGATCATGGAGTATATATAGGTACATTACCCTAGAGGTAGTAGGTGATCTAGTCATATGATAAGATTGTTCCCCTATGATAGGCAACATGATGTCTAGAACATGAAAAATATAGCAGTAATGTAATAATGTGTCATCCTTGATAGCGTTAGATAAAATAAATGAAAACCCATGAGGAAGGTGTAGATATGATGACCCCAATATAGATGCATGGATATAAAAGTTTGTGAATGTGGGTACTATGCCCCCAAATATAGTATTTGATTAAGGAATAATTTGAGTGTAGAATCAGTGAAATGCGTATGACATAGGACATGTGATCCCATCTTGATATAATATTGATGTAATATCAATAGGCATGTGGGTGTAATAATCTCTATATAATAGGATCAATGATGTTCATGTAGTATATATAGGTATGATTACCCTAGAGGTAGTAGGTGATCTAGTCATATAATAAGAATGTTCCCCCATGATAGAAAACATGATGTCCAGAACATGAAAAGTATAAAAATAATGTAATAGTGTGTCATCCTTGATATCATAAGATAAAATCAATGAAAATCCATGAGGAATGTGTAGATACGATGACCCCAATATAGATGCATAGATATAAAAGTTTGTGAATGTGGGTACTATGCCCCCAAATATAGTATTTGATTAAGGAATAATTTGAGTGTAGAATCTAATGAATATCATGCATTTCCAGAGCCATAAACAATAAAAGTGCACCTCATAGACTTAGCATCCAGCTTCTTTCTATTTTCCTTATCATGTGCACAAAAGCTTCAAAACCAAAAACTCTAAGAAACGAAAGATCTACCTTTTTACTTGTCCAAGCCTCTTCTAGAATTCCACCATCCAGAGCTATAGAGGGTCCTCTGTTAATCA
Source organism: Torreya grandis (assembly GCA_037957365.1). NCBI lineage: Eukaryota > Viridiplantae > Streptophyta > Pinopsida > Cupressales > Taxaceae > Torreya > Torreya grandis. Next base: position 563,962 of record JARHVA010005679.1, on the reverse strand, counting down.
GGTAAACTACAGTATCCACATCTTCTGCCCAAAACTCTAAGGGAAAACTAGCATGCAATCTCATACACCGTGTATGCTCCAATATTATTTTGTTCATCCTTTTAGCAACTCCATTTTGCTGAGGTGTCCTTGGAACCATCCTTTGCCTACATATTCCATTCATATAACAATATCAGTTAAACTTATAGCTGCAAAACTCACCACCATTGTCAGATCTAAGGCACTTCAATCTCCTGCCTGTTTCATTCTCAACTAAAGCTTTCCAAATCTTAAAAGTGTCAAAAACATCAGATTTTTTCTTTATGAAATAGACCCATACCTTTTTTGTAGCATCATCAATGAAAGAAACAAAATACTATGATCCTCTGATAGAAGCAACCTGAGCTGGTCCCCACACGTCTGTGTGAACAAGCTGCAACTTGTGCTTCTTATTTGTTGACCTAGTCTTCAGAAAACTCACTCTCTTCTATTTCCCAAAAATACAGTGCTCACACAAATCTATATCTATGCTTTTCAAATCTGATAGCTTACTTCTTTTCCTACACACTTCAAGGGGGGAAATTCAAAAGATTTTTATGACAGTTTAGTTGGGATGAGTCTAAATTTTGAATAGGAACTTCAAGTGGGAAGAGTCAAAAATATTTTGTAAGCCCTTCAGTTGAGAAGATTATAAAGATTGTGAAGGTTGGTGTAAATAAAAACAACCATAAATCATACTTTGATGAGATAATTAAATTATAAATTATATTCTCTACACATTTTTTTAATCCTAAAAACTAATTTTGATTAAAGAATGTTAAATTCATAATATTTATTGTCATCATCATCACCACCACCATCATCATGTTAGAAGAAAGTATAATTCATCATATAGTTCTTTAAATCTTGGATAGACAGTTACAACTCCGAGAAGAGAGGAGCTAAGAGAGAATGAAATTTAATTCATAGAGAGAGAGAACAAAGCTAAGAATTTTCAAAAGTGATGTATGCTCATGTAATCCAAACATTAGAATAAGTGTACGTATTATTCATAGTCAACATGGGAGGGATGTGTGTGTGTGTGTGTGTACACACACACACACATATGACATAGGACATGTGATCCCATTTTGATATAATATTGATTTAATATCAATAGGCATGTGGGTGTAATAATCTCTATATAATAGGATCAATGATAATCATGGAGTATATATAGGTACATTACCCTAGAGGTAGTAGGTGATCTAGTCATATGATAAGATTGTTCCCCTATGATAGGCAACATGATGTCCAGAACATGAAAAATATAGCAGTAATGTAATAATGTGTCATCCTTGATAGCGTTAGATAAAATAAATGAAAACCCATGAGGAAGGTGTAGATATGATGACCCCAATATAGATGCATGGATATAAAAGTTTGTGAATGTGGGTACTATGCCCCCAAATATAGTATTTGATTAAGGAATAATTTGAGTGTAGAATCAGTGAAATGCGTATGACATAGGACATGTGATCCCATCTTGATATAATATTGATGTAATATCAATAGGCATGTGGGTGTAATAATCTCTATATAATAGGATCAATGATGTTCATGTAGTATATATAGGTATGATTACCCTAGAGGTAGTAGGTGATCTAGTCATATAATAAGAATGTTCCCCCATGATAGAAAACATGATGTCCAGAGCATGAAAAGTATAAAAATAATGTAATAGTGTGTCATCCTTGATATCATAAGATAAAATCAATGAAAATCCATGAGGAATGTGTAGATACGATGACCCCAATATAGATGCATAGATATAAAAGTTTGTGAATGTGGGTACTATGCCCCCAAATATAGTATTTGATTAAGGAATAATTTGAGTGTAGAATCTAATGAATATCATGCATTTCCAGAGCCATAAACAATAAAAGTGCACCTCATAGACTTAGCATCCAGCTTCTTTCTATTTTCCTTATCATGTGCACAAAAGCTTCAAAACCAAAAACTCTAAGAAACGAAAGATCTACCTTTTTACTTGTCCAAGCCTCTTCTAGAATTCCACCATCCAGAGCTGTAGAGGGTCCTCTGTTAATCAGGTAAACTACAGTATCCACAGCTTCTGCCCAAAACTCTAAGGGAAAACCAGCATGCAATCTCATACACCGTGTATGCTCCAATATTATTTTTTTCATCCTTTTAGCAACTCCATTTTGCTGAGGTGTCCTTGGAACCATCCTTTGCCTACATATTCCATTCATATAACAATATCAGTTAAACTTATAGCTGCAAAACTCACCACCATTGTCAGATCTAAGGCACTTCAATCTCCTGCCTGTTTCATTCTCAACTAAAGCTTTCCAAATCTTAAAAGTGTCAAAAACATCAGATTTTTTCTTTATGAAATAGACCCATACCTTTTTTGTAGCATCATCAATGAAAGAAACAAAATACTATGATCCTCTAATAGAAGCAACCTGAGCTGGTCCCCACACGTCTGTGTGAACAAGCTGCAACTTGTGCTTCTTATTTGTTGACCTAGTCTTCAGAAAACTCACTCTCTTCTATTTCCCAAAAATACAGTGCTCACACAAATCTATATCTATGCTTTTCAAATCTGATAGCTTACCTTTTGACTTAAGAATGGACATTCCCTTCTCACTCATGTGGCCAAGCCTCTGGTGCCACAACTTTGCATCTACATCTGAAGTAGATAATACAGAAGGAGAATTATTAGTAATACAATTATATAAATAGAGAGTACCTACTCTCTTACCTCTGGCTAATACAAGTGCACCCTTGGTAACCTTCCAAGATTCAGTTGTGAGAGTTACTGTACAACCCTCATCCCCTAACTTTCTTGCAGAAATCAAGTTCCTCTTCAAGCTGGGAACATGCATGACATCTCTCAACACCCATGTGTTGCCATTCTGCATTTTCAACTACACTTTTCCTTTGCCAATAATTTTACAAGGCTCATCATCCCCTAAATAAACTATTCCAAAATCTCCATGGACATAGTCACTGAAATATTCTCTATTTGGGGTTGCATGGAAAGAGGCACCAGAATCTAAAACCCAAGATTCTATATTATTATGCAAAGAGAATATAAGAGAATCTTATGCAACAATACCTACAATTTTTGCTTCTTGTTTACCTTCATGCTGATTTTCTTCTTTAGGTTTTGACCAACAATCTTTGCTTACATGCCCTATCTTTCCACATTTCCAGCAGGTTAGCTTCCTTCCATTTCTGGATTTGGATCTACCTCTCATCTTTGACTTAGACCTTGATCTCCCTTTCTTGCTCTTCTCTTTTTGCCTTCCCCTGCTCTCAAAACTTAAAGTGTTCCCTGATGTTTCCTCTATGCTTTTCTTATGAATTTCTTCATTCAAGATTACACTAACAACATCATCTACTTTTAAAATATTTGAAGTAGATGAAGTATTACTAACTACCATTACCAAACTATGCCAGCTTTCAGGTAATGAGCATAAGATTAATAGAGCTTTAATTTCATCATCAGACACTATTTTGACTGAATTTAATTGATTTCCAATTCCATGGAAATCATTTAGATGATTAGATATAGATCCACCTTCCTGCATTTGCAAATTAAATAACTGCTTCATAAGATATACCTTATTAGAAGCTGCAGGTTTTTCATATAAATTTGCTAAAGTAGTCATTAACTCTACCATTGACTTTGCCTGTGATAAATTAGATATCACAGTAGATGCTAGACTCAATCTTATAGATCCAAGAGCCTTTCTATCAAGAACTTCCCATTCTTCATCTTCCATGTCTGTGGGCTTCTTAGCAGCCCCACCTAACGGTAAGTATAGATCTTTCTGATACAGATAATCTTCTATCTACATTCTCCATAATTGGTAATTATTGCCATTAAACTTCTCCATTCTCAATTTACTTTCTTCTGCCATTGCTTCTCCCACTCAAATAGAAACCTCTGTGAGTAACCTGTAATCAACACACACTAAACAGATCTAAACCACCTGTTAGTGAACCTGAGCTCTGATACCACTTTGTTGGGGATCAACCAACAAACTTGATTACTATGTGAAAGCAACTAAACACGAAATTAAACCAGAATGATAAGGAACTAGAATCAGAAATAACAAAGAATAAGAGATACAAGATACCACCCTGAAAACTTGTATTAAACTCTTATAGAAGGAAATACAATTGAAGAAACCTCTTTCTTCACACACCTCTCAGATGTACAGCTCTCTTTCCCTCAAGAGTTCTCTCTCTCAATTACAATCAACTCCAACACTTGGATTGATACACATATACAAATCTGTACTATTCTATCTTACACCTACAATAAGCTATGAATATTTATCCCCATTATATAGAATTAGGGATCATGAGCTATGCAATATCAACCATTAGATGCACCTCCTAATCAAGGGCTCAAAATAGTCCTACTAAAGATAGAGATGTGAACTTAAGACTAACACTTAATCATATCATGCAAACATTCTGTTCTGTCCACGAAAATAGATTTTGGATGCATAGGTGACTGACGTCGGTCCCTACCTGTCTACACATGACTGATGTCAGCCAAATCATAACTGACGCTAGCATTTCCCAGTTGACCCCTGACCGACGTCGATCACTCTTGACCAACGCCGGTGACTGTGTAAAACTAGCAACTTCTACACTCACTCATTTGGTGAAGCTTTTAGCTCCACAACTCAACAAAAATATTAATATTCTTTTTTATATTTTGTTATTTGGTTGTGTGTGCATAGAATATAAAATATTGAAACTAAATTCTTAACTAAAAACCACCTAATTAAATTATGTGATCTATTCTAAGCATGCAAGCAATAAGAAAAGAAATTGTGAACTTATTACTAGCATATAAGGTTAATTCCAAATTTGAAACAAGGTATAATATTTATATAATCAATAGTGTATGCATAAAATATAGAACAGGGTTAACAAGGTCAATCTTATACTATGGAAGCAAAGTCTAAAATGAACAGGGTCAGCAGAGTTGACCTAGTTATCTAAACAACACACACAACACAAAATTAGGTCGGTAGGGTCGATATAATTGACTATGTAGGAGCATTTTTAAATACTAAAAACTATAAAATTAAAGACTATAAAGAAAGAGATAAAGAGATAAAAAGGAACCTTGCAAGATCAGAGATGCAGAGAATGAAGATTGATGTTTAAAAACCTTGATATATGCTTGTAAATTCTACTAATTGGGTCGATTAGGTTGATCAAGCTTTGAAAAAAAACTTTTACTAAGTGCCTGAAATGTATAGGGTCTACTAGGTCAACCTAATAGTCTAGATTGGATGTTTGAAAAGCTAAAAACCTATACTGGGTTGATAGGCTCAATCTAGTAGCATGTACCTAAGATTCTACACATAAAATTTAGATATCGGGTTGACAAAGTCGATACAATATGGAAAATATATGATAAAAATAATGATGAAAAAATGAAATAAGGTAAAAAAATATTTCAAGGATTAGTTCACATCGGTTTCATCAAAATGTATGCAATCAGAAATGCATCATGTCTATAAATCAATCCTAGCTTAGAGAAGATAGAGCATACCTACACTTTCGATCATAAATACATTTGTTAAGTGGGAGCATGATCAATATGAAGATCCATTAGACCTGATTAGGGGATCACTTGTCATAATACACCATGCTATGAAGGATTCTAAAGCCTACAGTCTAACACAATCATGTAATAACCCTAAAAGAGTCATAGGTTTAATGTTCATTCTATTCTAATAAACAAGAAAAGTAAATCTAATCTAGTGCACACCAAAGCTTGTGGCACAATATGAGGGGTTAGTAAAGTAATAAAAACATGTATAATAAAATATAAATTGATATAAGTATGAGAAATACCCTAATACATGGAATATGAAGATCAATATTATTCGAGCTAATACTTCTACTACTTCTATCTACTAAAGAGAGGAGAGCAAAGTTAGAATATACTTACCTAATATGTGAACCTATCAAGACTCAATATTTACCTTGGAAAAATAATATTTTCAAGAGGTTGTTTTGGTTTTTAAGGATAACTAAGAAAGACTAAAGCATCTAAGACTTATCCATAAGACTAGATTCTCCAAGTAGAAACCCTAAGCTAAGACTCCTCAAGTATAATGGTGGAAGAGCATATTGTAAAGAAGTAAAAGAAAATAATAAATCTTGATTGAATATTGAAATAATGATGAAATAATATTGTATATATAGGCATATCTCACCCTAAATCTTTTTGAATATGTCAGCTATACGGGGTTGACCCAGTTGACCCTGTATGTTTTTGAGATATAAATCACTAAGCCTGAGCTAGGTTGGTCAAAGGGATAACAAAATGCCAAGTGAAAAATACCCAAAATAGTATAATGTCAAACTAGTAGACCCTATATATTAATCAAAGGATAAAAACTATACAAGGTCGACTTAGTCAGCCTATACAATCAATTGGCTAAAGGGGATCAAAGTGAGGAAAAGAGGGATGAAAAGAGGAAAAAGACTAGAGGAATGTGAAATTGAGGAGTAATAACTTAGGGAATGGTTTTAAGAGATATTTTAATTGGTAATAATATGTAAATAAGGGACAATAATCTTATGAATCACCAAAGGTCTGCCCACCCCTTTCTTGGTACACCCTTTGAGGCATGCACTCAGAGAGATTGAGTCTCGATGGGTTCTTCCAAGATGTAAAACATCAGTGTTTGATAAATTTTTTAAAATATTATGTGTATTCACATGATAAACTATATATATCAAATAATTAATAACAAAAAATTATATATTAATTTGTGTGTGTAAGGGTTTTTGGATTTATTCTTTATCATCCTCTAACATCTCCATATAGACCACCCTCTTCGATGATGTTCTCCCTCCATCATGATATAAGGGAAGAATACATCCTGAATCCACCTAATGACTATGAATATAGTTATCCTAAAACATAATTATATCCATAAAATAATATTGTATACTAATCAAACATGATCACAATAACTGAATGTAAAAGTATTGTTAATTCATAACAAACTAATCATGTAAATTAAGCATCACAAATTGTCCCATAATCAACATATGTCATAAATATTAATCAAATAATCAATCATAATAATCCATAGATTAAACATGTTATTTATCTCTAAGAGAAATTGGGGTGTGACAATGTACACATCTTATCACTAGTGTCATTTGTCAAAGCTATGTAAAATCTTTGTTATTATCTAAGAATTTTTTTTTTAGTATCTATGATGACCTATAATAATATAAAATCATTGATCTTCATGAAGTAAAGATAAAAACTCTTTATGTAGACAATAATACTCTACACTTTAGTATAAATGGAGGACACCCATCTAAGTTAGAAAATTGAGCCATGTCTACAATAAACTGAGCACAAACTGAGTAACAATGTTAATCTATGAAATCCATGAGTCATATTATATTGAAAATTATTGTTGAGTGTATAATAGGTCTATCAAAATCTTAGAGTGTATTGAATGGACACATGTGTGATTTTCACTTATTTTAACTTTTGTATAAATTTTTTGTATGTATTTGATCTTTGTAATCATAGAAATAGACTTCAGAATCTAAAGAGGCACTCTTTTTGGACATAATGTAAGGTTGGAATATGAAGAGACAAAGCTTTTTAAAACTCTATATAGTAGTTCAATTGTATTTAGATATAGTCAATTGTATTTAGATATTTTAAAATGGTTTTCCTATGTATCTTTTATCATTATTTTATACATAGTAAGTACTTTGTTTGTTTTAATTTGTTAATCATATGAATTTATACTGACTATTCAAATTATACTAAGCCTTTGTTTATCTATGTATCTATTTGACTTATCTATTAATGACTACATTCAATAAGAATTATTATCAAATGTTTAATTTTGTTACTTCATACATAGGATATCCCTATATTAGCATGTTCTAAAAGGTTTCCAAGAACCTCTACTAACAATTGTACAATGAACATGGAAATTTTGTTGAAACATGTTGAGATGGTTGTTAGGGAAAAGTGATATAGAGAGATGGCTTGATGAAATAATTCAAAATTTTGCATAAGAGTAAGTGAAATGAATAGGAAACACTGTGAAGCAAATTATTCAGAAGCATATCTATAGATAAATATATGAAATCTTCTGGTGTGAATTGCCTGAGCTATTAGCTGCGTGGTTATCCAAATTGGAATATTATTGATTTTATCCAAGAAGGACAAAATTCATAACCTATTTGAAAGAAAAGTTAGAAATCCTATAAAACTAAGATACTGATTAGACCCATGCAATAGACTACAGGTCCAATACTACCTGTAGTCATATATAATGTCAAAATTAGTAGCTTAAGTGTGGCTTGTCACACCCAACCCATAGGTCACTCTCGCATGCTCTCATGACCCTTCAATCCACCTTTTCACTGATTCTCAATCATCCATAGGATTTTAAGACCTGATTCTATCTCAGCCAAACCCCATTTTCCATGCTTATTCCATCCCCCAAGTCCCGTAACTATAGGACAATAGTGACCAAGTTGGACTATAGCCCTGGACCCTAGGGTGTCCCATTTTTAGCACTCTTATCCAATCACATTTTGAGCCTAGCTGACCATTTTCTCTTGATTCCTCTTCTTTATTATGTTAGCCTAGCATGAATTCATCTAACCCATGACCAATATATCTCTATAAAATCCTATTCAAAGCTCATTTAGAAGGGGCTGGAAATTATTTCAAAAGTAAGAAAGAATACAATAAAAACCACTAAGATAATATTCCTTATTTTTTGCATACAACTAGCCAATATAGCCACAAGCTCATTCAAACCCTCATACCAGTCCCTAGTCACCTCAAGCACATCCAATTTAACATTTTTACATCTATATAACTCTCTTGCACAAAGCACATCAAGTGGTAGAACTACATATGTCTTGATCCCTCTTCAGAGTATTGGTATTGAGGTAGCATGCCCATGCAAGGGATGTGGATACACATTCAATGCATCTTACACACACTAACCCCTCTCTTTCTCTAAGTTTTCATTCATGTTCAAGCACAAGGAAGATCTAGGGTTGGAGATTAAATAAAATTTATAAGGAGATTTTTCAATAGTAAAGACTTGAAATTTCACAAGTAGACTAATACAAGGACATTGGATAAAACCTAGAAAACTTAGATCTTTATGACTAGTTTGGATAATAGTGGCAGGGCCTAGACTATAGTGCCAGACCTTGAAGTGCCCTATTTTTGGCACTCCTATCCTTTTGCTAAATGAAATCTAGATCCTAATTTATGATGGTTTCCTAGTCTTACATAGCCAGTACTAGCTTTTGTCTTAGCCATCTTAGTCTTGTTTAAGCTATGTTATATTTTTCCTATTTTATTACTAGTTTTAGAAAGATACGAAGGTCAAATAAATTATACAAATCAGTACTCTATTTATTATAATATTTATTTAGTGATTTAATCAACTCAAACCCTTAACTAAATTAGGAATAAGACTCTAATATTCCTAGAATTGTTAAATCATTTGGTGAGCCTGACTTACTTTGTTTGTGCATAAAAACCCTAAGATAAATTACTTACTAATTTTTCTAATTTTTCACTTGCCTATTTAAATAAAAAATTCAATTTAATTTTTAAAATTCCATAGTAATTTTTAAAAATTATTTTTCTTCCAAACCCTAGTTGCACATACTAGGTCCCTTTAAATCACAATTTTTCTAATATTTTTTTGATTTTTTTACTTGCCTATTTAAATCAAAAATTCAATTTAATTTTAAAAATTCCATATTATTAAAAAAAAAATCTTCCAAACCCTAGTTATACCATGTCCCTTTAAAACAAGAATTTTTCAATAATTTTATATTTTTTTACTTGCATATTTAAACAAAAAATTTGCATTCAATTTTAAAATTCCTTAGTAATTTTACAAATAAATCATTTTTTATAATACTAAATTGTATATACTAGGTCCCATTACTTTTGAGGTATCACCTTATATGTTTGTGAGCTTCGTATCCTTTTTATGCATATTTCAATTTTTTTTTTAGGACTTTACATTTCCTTTATTTAGTACTTTTTTTCCATTGCACTTTGCATATTACAACTTATTGTAATAAATTCAATCCATTTTCAATTTTTTTTCCTATATTAACAATGGCCCAATATACTAATTTTCATGAAATTGATAAGAGAGAACTTTAATATCTTTTAACTAAACATCCTAATATGCAAGATGACATGCTTAAAATACTACAAGAAGAACAACAAAAATTGAACAATGGTCAATCTTCTCAAACCATAGAGCAATCGGTTACAAATGACACTATGGGGCAAATTAGGTCTCAATAACCCCCTATAACATCCCAACCTTTCTATGAGGCACCGCCAATTACAACTAGTACATCTTTGTCCCCTAATGTGGCTTCCTTTGTGTAAGAAATAAAATCTCTTCAATCCAAGGTGTTACATCTTGAGCAAGGTGCTTCTAGACTTACATAGGCCTTGTATTTTTTTTGTTCTACTTCATACACCATTAACACATCATATTTCTTCAACACCCTTACCACCAAGTTTTTTTTCAACCTAAGCTCACTCTATATGATGGCAAGGGTGATCTAGAGATACACTTAAGAGATTTTCATGCAGGATGCATGGACTATGTGCCAAATGACTGGCTACTAACCAAGTTATTTCCATAAAGTTTAAAAGATTATGTTTCATAATAGTTATATAGTCTACAAAATTAGTTGGTCAATGCATTTAATCCTTTAGTTAACATATTCCTAGCTAACTTCAGCATTAACATTGATGATAAGGTTTTTTATGCCCAAGTGGCACAATAGAAACAAAAGTCAAATGAACATCTCACAGATTATGTTCTTCGATATAAGACTATCTTGGCTAAAATGACTAGCCTCATGGTCGATCAAGAGTTACAAGATCTTTTCAAATAGAGTCTTCTACTAGCTTTGCATGAATCAATAATGTTTAAAAGGTTCTCTTCCTTCACTGAGTTATGTCATACACGAAAGGAAAGAGAAGTCAAATTAATTTTAATGGGCAAACTCAAGTACATGAGCATATAAAAAAAAACAAGAGTAATAGTAAATTACTATACAAATTAAAGGTTAATGATAGAAAGAGTTAGAATCAACCTACAGTCAATGTGACTTCAGAGCCCCCTCAATGAGTGGTTTTATCAACACCTCCTCGACGCACTTTTACCAATCTACTAGTATCTCCAGCTAGAGTTCTACAATAGCTTTTGGAATGTAATCTCATATATCTCACTCCTATTTGAAAAGTTGATCCAAAAAAGCCTCTTCCATGAGGATATGATCAAAATTCATTTTGTGATTTTAACAGGGCACAAAGCTATATAACAAATAGATGCATTAGTTTAAAACACAAGATATGGGTCTTGATAGATGGCAATGTTATTAATATTGGCACTTCAGTTGAGCCTCCTCAAGAAAAGAAAACATAGGATAAATCTTTTAAAATATTCTTAGATCCTTTCCCATATCATTCTAAATAAGAGATAGGGGACACATCAGGTGTTCATCATGCATATCATGCACATCCTCCACTAGCTACATATTAGGTACCTTTACTTGAGTTACACCTTTTGAGCAACATGATTGGTGTATACATTTCAAGAGTTATAGCTAGACCTTCGATCTCCTTCATATAGTAGGAGATAGTTGAGTATTATTTAGATTATCATGTACTCTTTATCAAAGCTTACATTCATAATCATTTCATTCATAGTGTTCTAATAGATAATGGATCTAGTGTGAACATGTGCATTATGACATTATTGTAGCATTTGAGATATTTATACTAGGATATTACCCCAACAAAAATAGTTATTAGTGGATTTAGTGGGCATGTATAGAGTTTATTGGGTGAGATTGTACTTCCTCTACAAGTTGGTCCAATACATGTGGCCACACCATTTACTATTATTCCCAATGTATGAGTTTTTGATATGTTACTTGGTTGACCATGGATTCATAAAATTTGATTAGGGACTTCTACAATTCAAATATTCAATGAAATTAATTCATGTTAATAAGGTTTTACAGTTGGTGGATATCTATATGAGTTACCACTCCCCACTTCAAAGCCATCTACTATGTTATTGTCACTAGTTTCAGTTCCACCATTAGTTTTAGTTTCTCCACAAATTATAGTTCTTAATCTATTTTAGATTCAAATATAGTTGAGGTATCCATTGCCAACACAAAGAGTTCATACACTTACAAGAGGTCTATTTTAGTGCAACCATAGTTTCAAAATTCTAAATAGCTTCCAATTCCAACTACAGTGTTCACACCTAGGGCAGTATCATTGAGTTCTCATGCCTTTACACATAGAGAACATTTTTAAAGAACTTATCTTAATACCACATGGGTACCAAAGAGACCTATAGTTGCATCCACTTTTCAGAGTTATAAGGGGACCCCACAATTGGTTTCTACTTTAGGGATTTTAGAGCATTTATAACATACATAGCTTTTAGAGCCATAGTCTCAGTCCTTTTATCATGCTCCACGATCATGCATGATTCCTCTCCTTGATATAGGAAACCATGATAGGGAGTCTCCCATGAGACTCATTGGTCAGTATCTTTTCTTCTCAACCTTGCTTGTACATAATTTCTAATTGATTACTTGTACATAGTTTCTCAATTTTTTCTTGTACATAGTCTTTTTATGATTGATTGTACATAGCTCAACATTTCAAAATTAAAAAACATTAAAATATGTAAAAAATATAAAAACACTCAAATAATTCAAAAACTCAAAAACATTTCAATTGTATGCATTATCCATGCTTTATATTTCTACTACCATACTAGACTTACATTTATTGTTCTGTGCTATTATTTGTCAATTTATCTAAATTACCATGCTTCAATTAATATTATTTGAGTATATGTAGTGACATCTAGATCCTTGATTTCTTTACTCTACCCATTGAAGGGGAATCCTAATTATACATTCAAGACATACATTGATATATCTACCCCCTGGGGGTAACTTCTACATGACTACACCACCCAGGTTATGTCATTCTTACACCACACACTCTAGCTATCATGTTGATGTATATTAATTATTAACTTACATAGATTAATCTATTGACATTCACTAGTATATAGAACTTGTGTATTTCTTAGCATATACTTAGGCTTGTACTTCATGTTTTACATAATTTTGCTTCTTGCTTTGATTAGTTAGATGCAATTATATTTTCTAGTATATTACATGCCTTTATTTCTTGCTTTGAATAGCTAGATGTGATTGCATTTTTTTATTCCTATTTTATCTCTTGTATGTGCATTAGAACATTTGAAAATGTCCTTTGCTTCTATTCTTATGTGTGCCTTAGGATATTTTCCAATGTCCTTTACTTGTACTCTTCTATGTGATTGTGGCCCTCATGCCAACCTTGCTTGTATTCAATTATATGTGTATGTGGCATTTGAACATGCCTTGTATGCTTGATTTTTCTATTTGAGTGACATGTGTCCATATCCATTATTTGCTTAGCCCCTTGGCTAGTCTTATATGTTTCTTACCTTGCATGCTTGTTTACTTCTGAACTGTTTGTAATGCCATTATCCACATCATGCATTATAATGCTTTATTGGATGCCATGATGGACATCATGCTCCATCCCTCATTTGCAACTAACAAATAAAATTTATAGTTTTAATTGAGTATATTGCACATGTTATTAAATTGTTATATATATCTAGGCATACCCTTATTGATCTAACAATCTCTATTACAAACTATTCTATATTTTGAGACATATTTTGATTATCATTACTATATCATATGTTTTTCATCACAACACACTTATAGGTCTCTTTCTTATGAGGTTAGTCTTTGGAGGTTCTTCATTCCTACCCTCAAAAGAGGGAGAAATAAATAGGGGTTTTGTCATATAGATCAGAGCTCCTATCAGTTGAAAAATCAAATTTTAAAAAACTCAAAACAATAATTAGAGGTCAAACTAGGTAGAATAGACTATAAAAATAGTGATGATTATAGAATAATAATCAATTTCAATAAAGGACAACAGTGTTGAACATGGATAATAGTGTTGAATACTAGGGTGTCTTATTTTCAGTGCTCCTATCCAAAAAAGAAAAAAAAATATTTTTTTTAGAAATAGATGAAAAGGTTAGCTCAACTATAGTTTTGTCAGATATAGATCAATCCAAATTTATTAGTTTCAATACAGTTTTTCTTAGAGAATCCAAATATAGGGGGCATCATGCATGACATGATGGCTCTTACTTCTAGTTTTAGATTGGGAAGTTGGTATAAATTCTAGATCAAAATCTATGTTATAAAAATTAGTGATTAAGGGCAATGTGTGTGGTACATTTGACTTTTTTTCTTTTTGATTTTAGTATATTACCTAGGTATTTTCAACAATTGTGTGTCTTACTTCATCTGTAGGTGGTTGGCATCATTTTAGAGTGGTTTTCATACAAGCCTAACTTCATTTTTGAGTGGCTTTCACATAAGCCTATTGGTCAATTTCGTAGTGGCTTTCATACAAGCCTAATCTCCTCCTTCCAGAGTTGATCAAGATTGGCCTAGTTTCTAGTACACATTTGAATATCCACACCACATTGTCATATTATAGAGCATTCATATGCTTTAAAATCCATCTCATATGACACATTAATATAGGTATCAACTTATAAGTTCACTTCATGGGGAAATGATGGAGCCAAAGGGCACCCTTTTTATTCTTTAGCCACCTACTTAGAGGTATTAGACACATATTCCAAACATCGATTAGCACACACATGACCACCTAGCTTCACTTTGTATTTTTGAGCCACTCTCAAGGAATTGAGCATTTAGATCCATTCATAATATTACTTTTGGTATGGCACATACCTATCATTACTCAACATCATCTATAATCACTCAACATCACAATAAGTTTTGTATTGGTTCATGTACATGGTGAGGTGTAGTCGTTCCTTTCTTTTCCTCTTTCTCTTATCAGCTTTATATGTTCTTATTTTAGATATAGTGTATCTAGTAAGAATTGATCTAATTTTTGTTTTATTTTATATATTTACAATTTAAGACATGCTCTTTCTATTTACACCCAACATCACATAGCTTCATGAGCTTCACCCCTATAGGTAAGTTAAGGTACACTTTTTACTTTTCCTTTATCCTAGTATTGCATTTTGATGCATCATCAAAATAAAGGGGTGATAAATGTAGTCATATAAAATGTCAAAATTGGTAGCTTGAGTGTGGCTTGTGACACCCAAACCATAGGTCCCTCATGTATTCTATCATGACCCTTATATCTACCTTTTCATTGCTTCCAAATCATTCATAGGCTTTCAAGACCTGATTCTATCTCAACCAAACCCCATTTTCCATGCTTATTTCATCCCCTTAGGTCCTATACTTGTAGGAAAATAGAACCCAAGTTGGACTATAGTGATGGACCCTAGGGTGTCTCATGTCCAGTGCTCCTATCCAATCATATTTTGAGCCTAGGTGATCATTTTCTCTCAATTCCTCTTCTTCATTATGTCAGCCTAGTGTGAATACATCTAATCCATTACTAATCGATCTCTATAAAATCCCACTCAAAACTCATTTAAAAGGGGTTGGAAATTATTTCAAAACCAAACAAGAATACAAACAAAACCACTAAGACAATTTTACATATTCTCTACATACAACCAACCAATACATTCACAAGCTCATTCAAACCCTCACACCAGTCCTAGTCACCTCAAACACACCCCATTTTAGCATTTTTAAATTCACATAACACTATTGCATTAAACACATCAAATGGGAGAACTACATATGACTTAATCCTTATTTAAAGTATTGGTATATAGGAAACATTCCCACATAAGGAGTGTGGATATACATGCAATGCATCTTCCACACACTAACCCCCCTCTTTCTCCATGTTTTTATTCAATTTTAAGCATAAGGAAGATCTAGGGTTAGAGATTAAATCAGATATATAAGGAGCTTCATTGATAGTCAAGATTTGAAATTTCACAGGTGGACTAATATAGGGATAATGGACAAAACCCAAAAAGCTCAGATCTTTTTGACCAATTTGAACAAAAATTATAGGACTTGGAATAGATCGCCAAGCCCTAAAGTGTCTTGTTTTTAGTGCTTCTATCCTTTTGTCGAATGAGAGCTAGATCCTGATTTGCAATAGTGTCCTAATCTTGCATAGCTAGTAATAGATTCTATCATAGTCATCCCAGTCTAGTTTAAGCTAAGTTATATTTATCTTATTTTATAACTATTTTTAGAAAGCTATGAAGGTCAAATAAATTATACAAATTAGTATTTTATTTATTGCAATATTTATTTACTAATTTAATCAAATCAGACCCTTAACTAAATTAGGAATAAGACTCCAATATTCCCAAAACTATTAAATCATTACAATTGATAGATATATCACCGAATTTATTATATAATGTTAATTAGACTTTGAAACTACATAGGACCTATTGATCAAAGTAATTCATATAAATTTCCTTCAATGACTACCTACTCTGATTAAGATGTTGGTTGTGAAAAATACCATGGTGCCTACTCCTTCCAACATGGAGTAGTCACTCAAGAATTATGGGCATAAGTATGATGTAGGAGTGAATGATGTAAAGCTGAGTAGAGGAAGTTGAACTTGAACCCAAAATATAGAGGATGAAATGATCCAGAGTGAGAAGAAGATTATAGGATTGGAAAGAGAACAAAAATAATAAAGAAGATGGAAAAAATTGAATAATCCAAACTTAACTATAATTGGGAGTAGGAATAAGGTAGAGGTGTTGAAGAAAGGGAAACTTAGGGAAAGGCTTCATAAGATGATGGAAGTAGAGAAGGTAGAGAGTATGTAGAGAAAGAAAGATAAGGATCTAAGGAGAAAGGAGAAAGAGTTGAGATTAGTGAGGACATGGAGCAGAGTGAAGAGGAAGAGGAAAGTATGATAAAAGTAGAGTAGTTCAAAGATAGGAGTATATCATAGTTAAG
Organism: Torreya grandis; assembly: GCA_037957365.1. Lineage (NCBI taxonomy): Eukaryota > Viridiplantae > Streptophyta > Pinopsida > Cupressales > Taxaceae > Torreya > Torreya grandis. Next base: position 546,880 of record JARHVA010005679.1, on the reverse strand, counting down.
AGGAAAATCGTTTGAAGCAATGAAAGAATATTCACTAGAAGAGATTATGCAAAATCATAAAAGTATCACAAGTTCAAGATCATAGTTAGAAGAAGTTGACATAGATCATTCATTTCTTGAGTATACATCCCCAAAACCCAATTATCATTAGTAAAAACACTAGGTGCAAAAGAAGAGATGGGTAGAAGTTGGTATGAGTCATTTATGGAGAAATTTGGTAAAATTAGTGGAGACACTAAGAAGTCCATAGATAAAAAAGGCTAGAAGAGGTTGGATTTGATTTATAGACACCTGTCAAAACTAGTGCATAGAAACTTGTAGTCATAGATATTAGTGTATCAAAACCTATAGCCATAGTTACTAGCATGTAGAAGTCAGTATTATCTATTAAAAGTGTGATAAATATGGTATTTAATCCATGCATGTTTATTGTGTTGACTCAATATGATGGGTCTATTAACCCTAAAAAATATTTGTTAACCTGTAACATGAAATGGTAGGTTAAGAGAATCACCTATGATAAGGTAAAGAAGTGAAAGCTCATAAGATATTTAGTTGGTCAAGTTTTAAAATTAATTTTCAAAAGAGATGTTACTACCCTATATTTTAAACAAGTTAAAGCACAACAAGTTCTAGAATTTAAAATACAAAAGCACATGAGTCAGACTATTCAAAACCTAAAAGAGATTTGGCAACAGAGTCAAAAATCTATATGGGACTATGATCATAGATTATCAGATGTGATTAATTATATTGATATTATCATGAAGGATAAGGATAAATTTGTTTGGTTTGTAGAAGAAATGTGATTAAAAATCAGATTTGCTATTGTGTAATCTAAATTCTTGACTAAGGCTGATGCTTAAGAAACTACCCTATGAGTGGAAAAAATGAAAGATTATGGAGGTGCTCTATTAACTAGATTTAAAGTGGAGGAGAAAATAGATGCTTTCCTAAAAAGGATGGATGAGATGCATGAGAGTAATATACCTAAACTAGGCTTATGTTGTATAGATTGTGGTTGAGTATGGCATCAAAAAATGATTGTTCTAAACTCAAGACATAATTTTGTGAAATATTTAGAGTAGTATGGTATGTAACCTCAAAATGTCATCTATTACAATATTACATTCAAAAAAATTAGAGTTTGTACTATAATGTTTCTAGATCGACCAATCATGATGAAAAGAGTTGTCAAGCTTCGCAAGAATTGAAGAAAGATATCACCAAAAATGTGTTCAAAGTCAAAAAAAATAATTACCCACTGGAAATCAATGAATTATAGGTCCAAAGGAAAAAATCACTAAGTTGTGCATAAAGTAGTCCTAGATGGATGATTTCATTGACTCAATATCATTATCAACATTAGGGTCTAATTGGCTAGATGCCATCATCATAGTAATATCAATATTAATCCTCATGGAAAAATGTGATTCTTCAAAATTAGAAACAAAATTGGGATTCAAAATCACCTCAAAATCAATGTGGTGGATATAATATACAACAAATGTATCAAGGACGATTCACTAGATAGTAGTCACATAATTAGGGCTTTCATTAGAATATAGAAGGATAAAGAGGAGTATACTGAGGTGGATATAAAAGTGGTCACAAAAATGATAATTAACAAGCTCACCAACCCATCCAATGTTATTTGTGTGGTGAGTGTAATAATTTTGCATAAAATTACCCTAATAATCCTTAAAGATAGACATATTGCATGTATTGTAGAATTGAAGGACAACATCAAAATCAATATTACTTGATATTAGAGAATTAAAGGAAATAAAATATAGATCAAAATGGGAATATGATTAATTCATAACCTAAATAAAATGTATTTATGAAAGTAATTAATAGACAATAATGCACAGAGTAAGGACTGCCTCCATTAGAAATGTCGTAGGATCATGGAATCAAGAAGGTTCAATGGAATAAATATCATGATCCTAAAATAGATAATATATTGATGTATCAAATTATGTAGGTCCTTTAGGACATATAATAACATAGTACATTTAAAACATATTCCACATCCATTTATGCAAAAATGTATGTGAAAATTATGCAAATTATGAGGTAGGAAGGTGTTGTGACTAGATTGAGAGATTTGTTAAAAATTCTCATTACTCCGCATAGTGAATATACATAATATAATATTACAAATCTATCACATAATCTTCTAGAGTTCATACAAAAAGGACAACAATATACTGATAACGTGGTCTAGTATGTCAAAACTAAGAAACTATGGGATGTTGACTCACAAATAGACATTAAGTTCACATAAAATGATATTTATAATGTAGTATTTATTTTTAAAAGTAATATTAATATAAATATTATATATAATTGGGAGGTTATTGTTAGGCCACAATCAATTTATAGTCCTATCACTCTTATTATTGTAGACTATGGGAGGGTAGAACCAATTGGTCACCTCAAATATGTGGAGATTAGAGTTGTTGAGATAAATCTATGAGGTGATTTTGAGGTCATTGACATGAAAATAGATGAGAACCATTATCCTATCTTTATTGGTATGAAATGGAATTATGATGGCCAAATGACTATCAATATAGTGCATAATCAATTATAGGCTCATAAAAGAGATAAAATAGTTTTTATACCATTGAATAAATCAAAGCATAAGCCCTATATTATTCCAAAGGAAAAAAAATCACCTTATGCCTATGGTGATAATATTTGGTTAAAATCAAACATAAATATAAATAAAAATAATTTGTGAGTTGTGGAATGTTATTTTTTGAAACCAAACCTTGAGCAAAGCATACAAATGCAAATAGAGTAGCTAGTTTAAAAACAAGTAATAACAAAATTTCCATCTCCCTAGTTTCAAATTGATGGATGTACCTCTCCATTTCTATGGTCTCGAACTAAGTCTTAGGTATACTTATTATATAATATAGGTGCACCAATAATGGTTTATACAAAACTTATTATATAGGGTGTCTTACCTTAGGAAACAACATCTTCAATAAGTGGAGACTCAAATAATTGTATGTTTAATTGGGCTAGGGGAGACCATGATATATTGACTTTGTGGATGGTGTTCACCACAACATTACAATTACCATAATATTTTATGATAGAGGATCTCAATCCATTTATATTCAGGTTGAATCACCATACACTATATGTAGATCAAAGAGTCAACACACTTAACTATGCATTGAAAGGAACTATTATGACTTGGTAGGTAGTGTATAGATAAAAAGAGTTATAATGGGATGAGTTGTGTGAATTTTTGTGAGCATGATTTTAGTTATTTCTCACTATGAGAATAAAGTGGAAATTATTTCAATAAGGCCAATATCCCAAGCTACATATTCCTAAATGTGTAGATATATGGTTTGCACAAAGAATTGAGCCAATATATTGGGTGCACATTTTCGATCACATGCTAGTGCCACTTCTAACTCCCTGGTATATGCATCAGGAGTACAGGAGAGAGACTAAACATTAATCACAAGTGCATCAATAATTTATTCAAACTTTTTATATTTAAAGATGACAATATAGTGGTACATAATGCATTAAAAAAACTTGAATTTTTTTTTTACAACTAAGTATAATATTTAGGAGCTAAGATAGATTCATCATCATAGAAGGAACTCAATATTTGACTCTAAGAATTCATAATTACAAGGATAGTAAATAAGAGTAATCTCTTCTTAAAATTTATAATATAATTAAAAAACATTAACATAACCTAGTGATATTGATGGAAATATCTAGTTAAAAGTATTATTCAAACTAAAGCGACAATCCATCCAATAAATATCCAAAGCACAAAATAAATTGAATACGAAATGCTACATATCATAAACATTCTAAAATGAGAAGGGGAATGAACTCTGTGAGAGGTTATACCTAGTGGTTCAAATAAATTATATCAATAACCAATAAGGAATATTTAATAAAATATTAGAATATATTCTATGCCTAAGCTTGAAACTATGGGAGACTACTAGGCACAAAATGATATTTTAGAGGCACTACGGTTGATAAAAGATTATCAGGTTGTATTTCCAACCAAGTTCATAGAAGTGAAAGGTGTGGATTCATCACTAGTGGAGATGTAAATTGAATTGAAAGAGTGTGTTCAACCCATTAAAAATTTCCCATAATTATAAAATCCCAATATGAAGATAAAATTAAAGGATAAGTTGGATCATATGCAAGAAGCAGGGATCATCTATCCAATTGAAAAAGCAGATTGGGTTAGTTCCATGGTTGTGTAGCCAAAGAAGTTTGATGAGATTAAGAACACCCTAAAAGTGTAAAATTTATTCACAACTCTATTATCATAGGATATGAAGTGAAATTATATGGAAGCATATCATATAAAGGATGAATTGTCTATGTGAGGTTGATTGCAACAAAAGACAAGAAAAAGACTAGGGATAAGTGCTTGAAGTCTAGAGGTAGATCTTATAATCTAGATATATCCTTAAAGAAGTGTTACAACTATGGTAATTAAAGTAATTTTAATAATGAATATACAATGATAAATTAAGAAAAGACTAAACCAATGGATGTTGTGCAATCTTTAGGTGAAAATGTTTCTAGTGATTGAGATGTAGATGTATATATCATAGTCTTAATTTCACATGCGTGCAATGATGAATGGTTGATTTATTGATTTGAATCATATAATATGACTTATACAATAGATTGGTTTTTTTAATATGAATAATATGAATTTTTCAATGTATTTCTGGGAGACAACTTGACCTATAATATCATGGGTATGGGAAGATTGAAGCAAAAGTTTAGATAAGGGAAGATCAAGAATATCCTAGTGTTTTGCACATTCTTGAACTTGTGAGGAATATAATATCAATGAGAAAAATTAATGATGATAGTGTAAAAGTCTCATTAAATAATATGGGTGTAATATGGTGCATTAATCTATGATGTTATCAAGTGGCGTGTGCACATATACTTTATTTAGGCTTAATGAAAGTGTGGTAAGTAGTGCATGTAATGACATTGTTATCCCTACATCCAAGACTAAGAAAGGAACTTGTGAATCCCTTATAGTGGATAATACAATTCTCTAGAATCAAATAATAGGTCATATTGGTTGAAAATACTTGTGGATGATACAAACTTAAGATATGGTAGATGTGATGGATAATGGTCCCATAAACTTTGACTCATATGAGAATCATGTATAAATAAAGTAGGGCCAAGTGAATTTCTTCAAAAATTCTATGTTGGAGAGAAAAATATTCAAGGTGATATGTGTTTGGATCAATATATGTCCCATTAATAAATAGGTTTGTCTTCTATGTGTCTTTCATAGGTGACTTCTGCTGCAAGCCCTGGATATACTTTCTCAAGAATAAATATGGAGTTATAATAAATATAAGGAGTTTAAATCCCTTATAGATAATTAGACTTAGAAAGAGATCAAATTATTTTGCATGGATAGTGGAATTGAATAATTCTAAAAAATATTTAATGAATTATGCAAGTAGTGAAAAATTAAAAGACAAAAGACAACTCCACACACATTGTATCTTAATGGAGCTGTAAAGTGTATGAACATGATGTTGATGGATAAGGTCCAAAGTATGTTGAGCAGTGTGCCTTTGGAGCATAATTTTTTGAGTGAAATAGTGTCTACCATTTTTTACCTTAACAACATATCACCGACATCAGTGTTGGTTGACAAGAATCTACAAGAAGTATGGACAAGCAATAATCCATGTTTGTAAAACCTGTGAATATTTGGTTGCGAACCTTACTCCCATATTCCAAGGGAGAAAATATCAAAAATTGACATTAATTATACAAAGTGAATCTTTATTGGATATGGGATAATGGTGTTAAAAGGTATAAGTTTTGGAATCTTGAGATAAATAAGGAAGTATGTATCTAGAATTTAGTCTTTAAGGATGTATGCAATGTTGTTGCAAAAGAAGAATAAAATAAGTAGCCAAAGGAAGAAACATAAAAGATATAAGTTGATGTAGATGTTAAAAATAATGTATGTGAGTATGATGTGATATATGAAGTGTCACTAGAGTCAAAAGAAGAGGAGTCTATGACTCCTTCTCTAAGGATATCAGAATGGATGCCTAAGATGCCTAAAAAGGTACTACCCACTATATTTTTATTTTACATTCTTATCATTTATGATTGATGGTGGAGACCCCAATATGCTAAATGAATCTCTTTGATGTCATGAGATCAAGACTTGGAATAAATACATGAAGGAAGAATTGTAGTCTCAAGACAAAAATGAGAATTAAGACTTGTTAAATTTTCCTCCTAAATAAAAACTTATAGGTTGTAAGTAGGTTTTCAAGAAGAATAAAAATATGAAAGCGAAACTAGAGAAGGCTAAGGATTATTGGTTTTAAAATATTATCATAATTTGTTGTAGAATAGGGGTTCAATTAATTTATTCATGGGGTCATGCACTTATTTTTTTATCCAAGTTAGTTCTAGACTTATTATAACTAGGTGCAACCATAGTATGTTCCCATAGCACTCAAAATTTATCACTCTTGTACTTTGACATCAATTCACATAAGGCATAAGCCTTGTGTACTCGCCCAAAGCACAACAAAGAAAGAACCAGAGCCTATATTGGGATATTTATGCCATGGCACAATGCATCACATATAAGACTTGGTTATTTATAGAATTCTTTTAGAATATTCATTGGTGCAAGCCATTTCTGGGCTAGGTTGATGGTCTACAGGCACAAAGCCTACTTAGGGAACTATTTCTAGTCATTAGGGTGTAAGCCTTTATCAGGTTAGATCCATAATATCATGATTGCAAGCCTATATTTCACTAATCTTAGTGTCATTCATGCATTAATAAAGGATCAAAGGTCTACTTAGTTCACTTCATGTTAGGCTTGCACTTTATGCATGGATCTCAATAGCTGGCGCATGACCTTTTATCACTTAGACTATTTCAATTGAGTATGATGACATATTTGACTAACACATGGGTGTCATTGATGATATGAACCATAAATTTTATGAAACACAACATTCATGTATTGAACTTAAACTATTTTAATTAGTACATTTCTTGTGCATTCCTATAGTAAAATGAAATACATTCAACCATAGAAAACCATGTATTACTATAACCATCCTTCTTAATTACTTAAATTTAAATTCAAAACAAAGTTCATATCACATAAAATAGAGTAAATGCATAATTATAAATGTTCAACAACCCAAAGGCTCATAAGCAAGCATGGGCATATAAAAATAGAGCATGAAATGCATCCAAGCTAAATCTAAGTTCTAATGGCGATTAAAACATGTAGATGAATTTTTATAGAGCTTCATTGCATCTAATTGCATCTCTCTTTTTACTAGTTTGAGCTCAACTTTATAGCACATAGGATCATATCTATGTTAGGGTGGAGAGAGCATGCCAGGTGCTGAGATGGAGCCTTTATTGATCATTCTACTAGCTCCATCACCTTTTGTCCTTTATACTATGGTCACCACGTGTAACCACTCATGAAGATGCCCTAAAAAATTGGGTGTTAGTTAACTAACTACTAGTTAGTACAAGATGTGCATCGATTCCTCTAATTGGTGTAAAATATACCAAAATTTCAATCATACCAAGTGATAGCCTCACGTCAAAATGTCTGTCAAGTTGGTATGAATCCATACTTAGATAAAATAAGTGCCCAACATTACCCTATACAAAATTACTAGTCTACCCTGAAACTAGGCAACTAAAGCTTTAGGCATACAGAACTTGGGTGCACTCTCCTTCATCTTGGCACTAAAGTCCTCAAAATTATTAATAGCAAGATTGATTTCCTCTATGGCACTATCTGTCTCTATGGAAATAACACTAGCACATAAATTATATCTAACTCCTTCCTAAATGCTTCTAGCCTTTCCTTAGCCATTTTAACTCCTCTATCTAGGATTAATCCTTGGTCACAGGCTTTAGTTTTTAAGGAATATAAGAGTTCTTCCAGGTTCTACCCCTGGTCCTTTATTTGGGTGCTCAACATGTTAACCTTACCCATTATATGCATGCACTCTATCCTACTCATAGATTACACATGCATCGTCAAATCTTCCTTCTCCCCCTTTGCCTACTTGAAGCGTGTGTCTATGACTTCTACTTAGTTATAAAATTTCATGAACATAGTGTCAACTATGTTTGTTTTATCTTGTAGCTTTGCAAAGAGGCATTCCACCTCTTCAAGCTTGCCAACTACTTCTTTCTACATTAAGGCACATGGGTCTTCTTCTTCTTCTTATGCTGGCTCTACTTTCAACCTCAGGAGTATCTAATCCACTAGGACACACACTTTATCAACCTCAAAAAGGTTTGATGTATTTAACCCCAACCAAAAGGGATGGTTTGATGGCCTATATGCACTTACCTAATTATTGCAATTTGAACTTCATGACATACACCTCTTCTTTACCATCCATGGTGATTTTCTTCCATTTTTTTACCCTAACATCATTGATGATGTTCTTTCATATGATGTTAGTGGCCATCTAGATGAGTGCATTGGCAGACTTGATTGGGTTCATGGCACATGGATTTAGGATAAAGGATTTTTTTCCCTCCTAAGGATTATCCATGCCCAAAATATCCTTTTAAGGCACCTCAAAGTGAGGCTTGTCTATGTAGCTATCAAATGTAAATGAAATATATTTACACATCCTATCTATGGTAGATTTAGGGGGCATGTATTTAAACATGTAAAAGTCTTCCTCTATCTACCCCTTCTACATCCTCTCTTTGAGGCTCAACTCTATGCCTTCTTCTTCTACAACAACCATCTCCATTTGATTTTCCTCAACACTACCATTTTTTTTGGTGCTTTCATAAGAGGTTTATATTAGCTAATTTTCACACCCAATTTTACAGCTTTCATTTTGGCTAAGTGCAACATCTTTATTTGTTTATCCCCATAACAAAGTGTCAAATGTTATTTCTTTCAGCAAGGTTTTGATTCAGGTTTTTTGTCCAAGTCTCAAAGGAATTATTTTGGAATTTTTGTCTAAAATAATGTTGGCCAATTTTCACACCTAGTTTTGCATCTTTCATTTTAGCTTAGTGCAACATCCTTATTTGTTTATCCCCACAACAAAGTGTCAAGTATTATTTCCTTCGACAAGGTTTTACTTTGGGTTTTTTTTGTCTAAATCTCAAAGGAATTATTTCAAACTTTTTGTCCAAAATAAAAATTCTGAAGGAATTGGTCCATTTCAAGATTTCTAAAGGGTCGCTTTCAACATTGTCGAAGGGTATTTTCTCATGGAAGTGTCCTTTGCAAAAAGTTTGAAGGGTATATTTCAAGATTTTTGAAAGGTATCTCCAAGATTTATGAAAGAAAAGTGTCTTTCAAAACTTTTCCAAAGTGTTGGTTATTTCAAGTAATTGGTCCATTTTAGGTTTTTTGAAGGGTACATTTCATGATTTCTGAAGAAAATGTCTCTTGAACTTTTCTAAAGGAATTGGCTTAAATAATTTTTTTGAAGGAATTGTTTCAGACTTTTTATCTAAAGCAATCTTTTTGAAGGGTCATTTCTCAAGTGAAGGGACATTTTAAATATTTCCAAAGGGTCTTTTCTCATATTGGTCCTTTGCATTTTTTCAAAGGAATTATTTTGTACTTTTTGTCTAAAACAATCTTTCTGAAAGAATTGGTTACTTATTTTTCTTTGAAGGAATTGGTGCTCTTCCAAAAGGTCTTTTTATCCTAAAAGTACCCTAAAAATATTCCCAAAGGGTACATTGGAATATTCCTAAAATAAATGTCTTCTACAAAACATCTGAAGGGTCTTTTTCATGTAAAGTGCCCTACACACTTTCCTAATGGGTCTCTTCTCGAGAAAGTGTCCTTTTTAGGCTTTTTGAAGGGATATTCCAAAAATGCCAAAGGGCATGTTTAGAATTTCAGAGAGGCAAAATAAAAATTCCAAAGGGTTATTCTTGATAAAATTGACCTTTAAATTTTTTTCGAAGGGACACTTTTAGAAAGTCTGAAAGAAATATTGTTTCAGAGAAAAGAGAATGGGCCTGAGATGTTAATTCTTTTAGAGAAAAGGGTCTACGGGAAAATTGTTTCAGACTTTTTATCTAAAATAAAAAGTCTAAAGGAATGGTCCTAGTAGAGTGACAGCTATATGGACCTCAAATTCAAGGTGATGAGCTAGCCATTGGTGTTTAAAACGTGGGTCCCAAGTAGATGCAAATGAGGCTCATTTCACCATTGATTGGATCATGATCCACATCATTTTTTGATGGTTAATCAAATGAAAAAAAGCTTGATGAGTTTTGTAGGATTTGAACATTCAACTTGATCAAGATAGAATGAGTTTTCAAAGGATTCTAAAAAATACCATGAAATCACACACATAGACTTCAAATAGTTGCCTCTTCAAGGCCAAATAGAATGAAAGTGACTCTTCCCTACACCATTGCACACCTCAACAAGCTAGTGAGAAGCTATTAACATCAGGAAAAATCTACAAAAAGTGGAATATCATTTTCGTAACCAATTGATGACATTACTCAACTCAAAAATATCTTGTTTTTGCTAGTGCAACCATTAGGAAAGCATCTTTGAGAGAGCAAGCTAGTTGTGTAACCACTTGAAGTGACATGGATCAATTGAATGGCCCAAAGGAGCATCATTAGAAAAGATGGTTGTCGTTGAAGATGGAGACTCCTAACAAATTGATTCCTCTTTTTGGCACCAAAGTCCTCCTCCTCTCACTTCCTTTCTACTATAAATATAACCCTTGGGATAGTGTAAAAAATAACCACATAGTGTATGGTGAACGCTTGTTGGATTTATGTCAAAATTTTCCTTTAAACATTAAGTACCCGTCTATTTATTTCAAGTTTTTTGAACAATTGTATAGGTGTGTAAGAGATGTATAGTGACAGTAAGTGATGATTTTTTATCCTTTTGTCCTTTATCCTTCATGTTTGAGCAAAATTTCTTAGTCTAATAGGTCATATAGAGTGTGTTCAAGTGTGTTGAATTATTGTAAGTGTATAACTATTTTTGGAATGTGCAATTTTCCTTACAGTTCATTTTCCTTGTGTCATTTCATGCATCTCACCTCTATATTAAAATACTTGTGTTAAAACCCCTTAGAGCTTGAAAATTGTTTGTGCATTTTACTCTATTGTGAATTAGGATATGACATTCACGTGGAAGATAATCTTGGGGCATCACCAATATTAGAGTAGGTTTCATAATTTCTAACTCTTTTCCTTTAGATCAAACTAGTTTAGATAGAGGTTGTTTTGTAGATATATATTTAGGGAGCTAGCCCTTTAAATCTAGAGGTTCATTTCCTCTATATGCATACCCACATGCTTGGAAATGTTCCAACATTGCCCAAATCTAGAAGAGGATTTAACACTCTCTTCTAAGGTGCAATATTTGGAGACAATAGTTCTAGCATGCTCAATGGGACTAATTATTGACATGTCAAGGTGAATGCTAGTCTTGACAAGCCTAAGGTTGTAGAAATATTATTAGTCCATTAGTTGGAAACTCCAAAAGGTGAGAATATCTAGTTGTAGATCAAGTTTCCCACATTATACTTCATGGTCCTCACTAGGTCATCTAAGATTTCTGATCAAGCCCCTCTAGTTGAAGCTCTTCTTGAAGAACAATGCCCTAAACCATTCCTATCACTTAAAGATCCTTGGTAAGGAGGTTTTGGAGAAGACTAATAAGAAGTTGAGGAAGTTGGAGAAATAGGAGATCAAGACGAAAGATGAGAAATGAAGAGGCAACAACATTTCCTAGCCTTCAACACCCAAAATTTAATTTACCTTCTTGCCTATGACCCTATTCCTGCCAATGCTACCAAGAGTCTCCCTAGTTTCAATGGAGAGGGTCCTATTACCCCATCTAAGCATATTAGGGACATTTTGAATTTTTGTAACTTCTATCATGTCACCCAATCCAACATCACCATTAGATTTCTTGCCATGTATCTAAGAGGTAAGGCACTTTATTGGTATAAGACTTTGGAAGGTGGTTGTATTACAAGTTGGGATGGCTTTGGGGAATTGTTGGTAACTAGATTTGAGAATAAGAGTGACCATACTTTGCTAATCTATCAGCTGAACATGATAAAGAGAGGTCCTAATGAATCCATGGGAGATTTTAATGAAAGTTTTCAAAGGACATGGCATAGGTTGCCACCTATCATGAGACCTCCTCTGAGCTTTGTGTTCCCCACTTATCTCAAGGGTATTGGTATTGATGTGGTGGTGATGTTACAGTAAATGGGAGGATTCACTCTGCCAGACACATATGAGATAGCTATTAAAGATGAGAATAGCTTGATACAAGTTAGAAAGCTACCTCCAAGAGTTTCTATGCCTTTACTATCTCATAGTTTATTTGAAGCTCAAAGAGTAGCACAAGTTCCGAACACCAATTTCAAGCTAAGAGACTTTCCCAAGAAGGTGGATAATGCTATGGACAAAGATGAGGAGATCTGATCATTATGAGCTTAGCTCAAGCAAGCTTAATTTAAGGTAAGTGCTCCACTAACCCTTAATATTATCCTCAATAAGGCTATAGAGATTCACCCCAATACAAATAAAAAATAAGAGGACAAGGTCAACAAGGTTTAAATAGGAATTCCAATGCCTATAATCCTAATTCCACTCCTTTCATGAAGGTTGTTGTTCCAGTGCATGCTAGCCTAGTCTAAGGGGAGGATCATTTGGACCAATGGGGATAACCTCGAGGTAATTTTGTGCATGGTAATAGAGGGGAAAACTAATATTTTATGGAAAAATAAGAATTTAATACTTATGTGACATCAAAAGAAGTGAATCTCATCCAAAAAGATACTCATGAAGAAGGTAGTAGCTAGAGTGTACATATGATGAACTTTCAAGTGAAGAATGATTATGTGTTAAATCAAATCACATTAATTATAGCCAACATAAGAGCTAAGAAGAGATCTCTGGGAGATGTTTTGAGAGTATATGTGACTCTAAGTGATGCCTCTCTAAGGCCATAAAGTGTGAATCCTAGTGCAATACCTACTACCAGTCATGCTCCTCAACAAAGTTAGAATGTAAGTAGGGTTGTCAATCATACAATGTAGCAAGTTTAGAATCCCTCACTTCCTTCAATAATGCAATAATAGGTGAATACTTCCACTCTAAACATTGTTTATTCTTTGAATAATATAAAGACAAACATATCTCTCTGGTAAGTCTTGCATATGCCTAGACAAAAGGAGCTCTTACAAGAAGAACTTACGATCATTCATGTAGCCCATCAAAATTTGAAACACAATAGTGTGGCCCTTACCAATTCTCCAAATCATGTCTTAGATCCCTCCACCAAATCTGAAAGTCCTCCACCCTTCTACCTCATACTCATTGTGGGAGACAGGTTAGTTCACAATTTTATTGTAGATAGTGGAGCTAGTACCACTGTCATGCCTAAGGTGGTTGATAAATTAGAATTAAAGTATGAAACACATAGTAAAGGTGTGTTGTATATTTATGGGACTCCAACCAAGATAGTTGGATTGGTCATAGGTTTTAAATTATTTCTACATGGTTGCCCAAGTTTCCCAATTATACAAGATGTTGTGGTGGTAGACCTTCAAACCCATTTTACTATCTGCTTGTCAAGTAAATTCATGGCTAAGATATGAGGGTACCTTTATACTAACTGGTATTTTCTATATTTTAAAACAAGATATGGTACCAAGGTGACTATAAGGACTCAGTCCTTAGCAAGGTTTCATATTGAGCCATACATGGAGATAAGTTCAAATTAGAATTGTCTAATTAACAAAGAAGAAGAAGGTGCCATGGATGGTGAAGCATCCTTCCCCCTTGAAGGTATTTCTAATCTTTTCCTTGATAATTAAAATAATATGATTCATGGAATTGATCTATATACTTTCATTGAATAAATTTATTTGGGAGTTTATTGTATACACAAAAAAGATGTTTCAATCTCTTCCCTCACTAATGAAGACTATGAACTTGAAGAAATATGGGAAATGTTTTTTGATGGATCAAGAAGCAAAGTAGGTGTAGGAGATGGTGTTATGTTATTTTATCCATAAAATAATTAATATTACTCCTCATATAGATTCCACTTCAGCTGCACCTATAATGTGGTAGAATAGGAAGGCCTAGTTCACAACCTCCAATGGGTAAAGAAGAGAGGGATCAAGAATTTGAAGGTTTATGGGGATAGTGAATTGCTCATCCATCAAGTGAGAAAATAAGCTAAAACTAAGAATACCTTGCTTAAATCCTACAAGCATTGGGTATGGGACCTAATTGAATACTTTGATGCCTTCTACATATAACCCATACCAAGGGATTAAAATAAACGTACTGATAGATTGGCTGCCATAGTAGCATAATTTGATGCAATTTTTGATGTAAGAAAGGAGAAAGATAAATCCCATATCAAGGTCATTATGAGTCCTTATATTCATAATAATGAAGTGTCATGGTAGGTATTTGAAAGTGATGAACTCATTTTGCACACTTCTTACAAAATGAGGTAGGATTCTCCCCAAGGAACCAAAAGAGACTACATGATCAATATGAAGAAAAAGTTATTCAGATAAAGACAAATAAGATACCTAAGGGGCTGATTACTTTAGAGAGTGTTTTCAATTAATATGATCAAAATAAGAAAGAATGAGTGAGCATGTCAACAAAAGAAGAAAACTATAAGAGAGTCATGATTTACAAGGATAAGCTCCTAAAAACTAGTAAGGTATGTTCTCTGTCTAAGAAGCAAGCCTTTATTGAATTATGCAAAGAGTTCCATGACATATTTTCATGGGAATATAAAAATTTGAAAGGGTTTGATCCAAGTCTAGCTCATCACACTATTTGTTGATGCTATGGATTACACCCTTGAAAGAAGGCTAGCTTCTCCATTCCACATGGCACAATGGAGACTCCCCTCTTGCTTTGGGTCTGGCAAAAACTGAGGGGAGAATCTCTAGATAAGGGCTGATCCCTTTGATACATCTATGATTTATTTCACTACTACTACTAATATATAAAAGGGGGGTTGAAAAGAGAGAAGGATACTGAAAATAGAAACTAACCTAAGATGGTGATGCACCAAACAAGTTTGATCTACTCATTTACTCACACTTCAGACTAGGAGAGGACATACATACACTTTATTTGATGAAAATACTAGACTTTAGGGAGATTTAATAGGGAGGCTTAATGAAGACACACAAAAAATGAACTTACTATAAGCGCTGTAGAAAACACATTATCTGATAACCCTTCTCTATCTCTACACTCTAGATGCAACACTTCTTGTTAACTTGTAGAACTGGTACTCTAGCTACACTAGGTGTGTTGGTGTCAACTTGTGAAAGCATCAAGATACAATGACTAAACACAAGTTTAATATGTAGACACACTCAGAGATATACCCAGTCAAATAGAGGTAAAACACATTCTTATTGATTCAAGGTGAAATTTTGGTAGGGATTCACCTTAAAAAATGAGAGATATCTTTCTCAAATGAGAGTTTACAATATATAGAGAAAGATA
The DNA here is from genome assembly GCA_037957365.1 of Torreya grandis. Lineage (NCBI taxonomy): Eukaryota > Viridiplantae > Streptophyta > Pinopsida > Cupressales > Taxaceae > Torreya > Torreya grandis. Next base: position 531,292 of record JARHVA010005679.1, on the reverse strand, counting down.
AATCAATGGCACCTCTTTTCACAAGTGGTCCATGCTACATTTAATTCATTAGGAAGAGGAAGTCCGGTGAAGGAAGCCATGCTACGGTAGTCCAAGTCTTGACTTTGGTGTTTAAATCATATTAAATGTCATGTAAAAGCATGGGTTACACCTTTCTATTTGAAAAAAAGACGACTTATTAAAGAGGTTCATGTGATTTTTTGTTCATTAATGCCTAAACAAATAAAAATAGGCTACACCTTCACTATTCATGCTCTTTGATGACCATTTCTTAAGGACTATTCCAACCACTATAATAACTCTTTTGCTGATGCTTCTTTTGCCACTTGGGATATTTTATTTGTGTCTATGCTCGGTTCTTCAGGATCCTTTCTTGGTGGGTCATTGAGTTCAATCTTGGCTTTTGTCTTTTCCCAACCTTTGTCTTTTACTGGCTCTTTTAGCCCTCAGGGCTATCTTCTATCAATCCTTGGCCCTTCAAGCTCCTTTCTCAGTAGTCTCTTCTTTTTGGCCTTAAGGCCTTTGAATTTCTTTGGGTTCATGCTCAAGCATTTAAATATCAATGGTTATTTCATTGCCATAAAATTGACATTCACACACCTATCACCATTTGAAAGCCAATGGCTATTCCATTTTCCTAAATTTGACATTTACGGGGACATCATCAGACGTTTGAATTCCAAGGAATAGTTCATGATGCTGAATTTGACATCTTCAGGCCTATCACCCCTTTGGTAATTCCTTCAACTTTTTGTCATTGAACCCTCTTGAAGGGAAGGTGTCCCTTTGAAGCTTGGAAAAGGTCCCCTTTTTGGTAGCTAAGAGTCCCCCACAAGGGCACTTGCCCTTTGGGCTCCTTCAGACTACCTTGTCTTTTTAATTCCTTTGAACAAAATGTTTGAAGGAATTCCTTTAGACATTTTTCCTGAAGGAAATGTTTCCTTCATGTTTCAACGCTTCTTTCTTTTGGTCGGTCTTTTTTTTGAATAAATTCCTTCAAACTTTTGTCTAAAGGAATTTGCCTTTACCATTCTTCCATGGATTTATTTTTGAAGGGTAATCTTTTGTTTGGCTCCTTGCCTTGTGAATTTCTTCAGACAAAATGTCTGAAGGAATTCCTTCAGGCACTTTATCCAAAAAAATTCACATTGACTTCCATTGGATTTCCTTCAGATTTATTCTTCGGATAAAAGTCTGAAGGAAATCCTTCCTTTTGCCTTAGTATTCTCTTCAAAGAAAACCTTAAATTTTGACCCTCTTCTTTGGTCCCTCTGTAAGTGTTTTCTGCCCTTCGCAAGGGTATCTAGGCCCCAAGTTGCCCTTTGGACCCTGATGAAAGGCCCAATTAGTCATTTGCCTACCCTCCATAAGGGCACTTTGTCTTTGGAGCGTTGTCTTTAAATTTTTTCCTTTGGATTAATTCCTTCAAATAAAATGTCTGAAGTAATTCCTTCAAACATTTTGTATGAAGGAAATCATCCTTTGAATTTTCCTTGTCTTCTACATGGACTTTTTTTTGAAGACTTACCTTTCGGGCCCTCCTACCTTGTCATTTTTCAATACACTTCTGCCCTCCACAAGGGTATCTTGGGTCCAAAATGTATTTTGGAACCTATTGATAGACTTGCATCCCTTTGAAACCAGCCCATTCCTTTGCTGAAAGGCTTGTGCAAACTAACTATCCGAAGTGGGATAAGCCTGTGGATCAACCTGAGATGTCTACAAGACTAAAGTCATTTAGTTCTTTACAAAAATAGGGTTGTTCAATAGGGGGAAAGCATAATTGAAGAAAGGTGAAGATATTAAAGATTGGGACAGTAAGGAAAGAAAAGGGAGACCAATTTTTGGCTTGTAGGACCAAAAATGGTTAACAATTTGGTGATTCCTAGGGGAAGCATGCCTACTATGTTGAAGAAGACTAGTAGCCTCAAAGTCCATTGGGCATGGAGTCAAGACACATCTTGGAGAAGTTAAAAACCTTGTAAGGAACTATGAACCAAAAAATATTTTACCTCAAACATAAAGGAGAACACACACAACAAAGGCTAAAAAACTACACCCATGTGCAAACAACACTTAGGGAAAATGAAAGACACACAACTAATATCAAACTATTATGTATAGCTAACTAGGTATATTTTCCTCCCTCCTTGATCAAAGGGAAAAATTATTAAGTCTCCTTCATGGCAAGAAAACTTATGGTGCCAGACAAGTGGCTAGATGGAAAGGAGACTTGGTGACTTATTCTTCTTGTCTGTCACCTTGATTGGCTTGTATCCAAATGAATCAAGGTCAAACATGCTTCCAACATATATGTATTCATCTTTCTCTTGAAATCTTTCCTCATGATGACCCTTCATGCTAGTGTATCTCACCAAGAAGTCAATGGCTACTGGCTCATCACCATAGGGATCATCTAGCTCATAACCCCCTTGATATGCTTTATGGATTGACTTGTTCCCTTCTACCTTATTGAAGAGATTGTCAAACTGATCTTTTTCTTCCTTATGCCCTTTTTTAAGAAGGGTGACTATTGTGATGTCTAAAATGAGATCACAAACTACTTGCTCATCACATAGAACATCACCTTATTACTTAAGGCTCTCTTCTTTAAAGCTTTTATCAAGATGGGCATGCCTCTCCTTTTCTTGCTCAAAGACCAGAGTCTCTAATTATTCCCAAATATGTTCCTGATCCTCCTCCAACTCGAGTTCCATGTCATGGTCATTCTCTTCATCAAAGAAACAAGGAAGTTCATCAAACAAGGGAGGAGAGAGCTCACCATGCTTACTTTCCTCATCATCCATTGCTGACAGATAAAGTTTGTCAACCTCTTCTTCATATTGCTGGAACATCCACATGTATGTATGACCTGTATCTTCTCCATTTTTGATGATGTCTTCAATGGGAGCATTCATGATGATCTCATTCTCATTGTCACTCATGATAGCCTCGTGGGTAGCTACAAATTGGATCCTCTCTTCTTCACTTGCCTCTTTCAAAATAGGTTCCTCCTTGAGAAAGAATGGAGTGGACGGTTGATGGACAAATTCATGTGGAAAAGGAGGTAATCCTTGAGATAGAATCAAACTATTCTCATCCTTCCATTTGGCTAACACTTCATCTATATCAGATGTGGCTTGATAGCTCTCTTAAATGAGTGTAGATGGGACATGTTCAGACATGGAATCTGCTATTTGGTCTAAACCATCCATCACACCTTGGCTGAGGAACCTCATTCTGGACTCCAAATCTACAATTTTCTTGGCTATATTCTCTCAGAAGAGCCTTTTTTAGAGATCATGAGGATCACCATGAGCAGGAGTAGCTTTATCTTCTTTAAGGCCCTAAGTTGGTTCATGGTATTCCCTCCTCCAACTTGGAATCTTGACATCATGTTGAAAGACTTGAGGAGGTTGAGGAAGACTAGGAAGAGACTGTTGATATACAGGAAGAGTTTCTAGAATAAAGATGTGTTGGTTCATGGTATTCCCTTCAAAGGAGGATTCACAACCTAAGGAATTGAAAAGGTTCATTTCCATGGGAGGATACTCTAATGCCCTTTGGTGTTGAAAATACATGTGTAAGGGATTATGAGCAAGAATGATTAATACATCAGATGAGCTAGAGTGATCAAGTGTTATCTGGTAGAAAGGATTTGGTACATAAGAGGGGGATTTCTTTAGAATAGGAGGGGGCACACAAGGTTGATTGCCTTGAATGAATGGACTCTTCCATTTTTCTACTTCCTCCTTCATGGATTGCAAGCCCTGAGCTTGCCTAAATAAACACTCCTCTTTATACATAAGTTTCTTACTAATATCTATCCTGCTCCTCCAATCTATTTATCTCCATCACTTGCTTCTCAAATTCTAGCGTTACTTCCTTTACACTAGGTGAAGGGCAACTAGGAGAGCTGCTTGAGGTGATGCCATGAACAACTTGAGCTTTATAAAATTTATATGAAGGAACACAAGGCCCATGATGCTGAGTAATGGAATTATACATACCAATAATGTGATTTCTTGATGGTACCAAGACTGCTTAACCAGTTGATTCAACTTGGAGTTTCCATTGGTGTTGATGAAAAGCCTCCAAAGGCTGGTTGGTTGAAGAACACACCAAGATTATTCAACTCTTTGGAATAAAAACTTATCCCACAATCACTTGATTAAAATTTAGGTGCTATATTAGTGGTTCATTCTTGCTGTAATAGGACCAACACCAATCCTGAAACTTTTTTTAGCATTAAAATTTGTCCCACCAGGTGTGCCAAAAACTGTTGATGCTATGGATTATACCCTTGAAAGCAAGTTGGGCTTCTCCCTTCCATGTGGTATAATGGAGACTCCCCTCTTACTATGGGTCTGGAAAAATTGAGGGGAGAATCTCTAGATAAGCGCTAGCTCCCTTTGATGCGTCTCTGAGTTATTTCACTACTAGTGATAATATATAAAGGGGGTTTAAAAAGAGAGAAGGATACTAAAAATAAAAACTAATCTAAGATGGTGATGCACCAAACAAGTTTGATCCACTCATTTACACACACTTTAGACCAGAAGAGGACATACATACACTTTATCTGGTGAAAAACTAGACTGTAGGGAGCTTTAACAGGGAGGCTTAATGAAGACACATAGAAAATGAACTTACCATAGGCACTATAGAAAACACACTGTCTGATAACCCTTATATATCTCTGTACTCTAGATGCAACACTTCTAATTAACCTACATAAATGGTACTCTAGCTACACTAGGCGTGTTGGTGTCAACTTTTGAAAGCATCAAGCTACAATGACTAAACATAAGTTTAATACGCAGACACACTCAAAGATATAACCAGTCAAATAGAGGTAAAACACATTCTTATTGATTTAAGGTGAAATTTTGGTAGGGATTCACCTTAAAAAATGAGAGATATCTTTATCAAATGAGAATTTACAATATATAGAGAAAGAGAAAGCAATGGCACCTCTTTTCACAAGTGGCCCATGTTGCATTTAATTCATTGGGAAGAAGAAGTCTAGTGAAGGAAGCCATGCTGCAGTAGTTTAAGTCTTGACTTTGGAATTTAAATCATATTAAATGTCATGTAAAATCATGGGTCACACCTTTCTATTTGAAAACAAGACCACTTCTTAAAGAGGTTCACGTGGTTGTCTACTCATTAATGCCTAAATGAAGAAAAATAGGCCTCACCTTCACTGTTCACGCTCTTTGATGACCATTTCTTAAGGACTATTCCAACCTCTATAATAACTCTATTATCGATGCTTCTTTTGCCACCTAGGCTATTTTTTTGTGTCTTTTCTTGGCTCTTCGAGCTCCTTTCTCAGCAAGTCACTGAGTTCACTCTTGGGTTTTGTCTTTTCCAAGCTTTTGTCTTTTCTTGGCTCTTTTAGCCCTCGGGGCTATCGTCTGTCAATCCTTGGATCTTTGGGCTCCTTTCTCAATATTATCTTCCTTTTGGCCTTAAGGCCTTTAAATTCCTTTAGGTTTATGCTCAAAAATTTAAAGATCAACAGTTATTTTATTGTTGTAAAGTTTATGTTCACGTACCCATCACCATTTGAAAGCCAACGACTATTCCATTGTCTTGAATTTGACATCTGTGAGGATGTTATCATAATTTGAATTCTAATGACTAGTTCATGATGCTAAATTTGACATCTTCAAGCCTATCACCCCTTTGGTAATTCCTTTGACTTTTTGTCATTGAACCCTCCCAAAGGGAAGGTGTCCCTTTGAAGCTTGGAAAAAGTCCCCCTTTTGGTAGTCGAGAGTCCCCCACAAGGGTACTTGCCCTTCGAGCTCCTTCGAGCTGCCTTGCCTTTTCAATTCATTTGAACAAAATGTTTGAAGGAATTCCTTTAGACATTTTTCCCAAAGGAAATGTTTCCTTCATGTTTTAGTGCTTCTCTCTTTTGGTCAGTCTTTTTCTTCGGACAAAAAGTCTGAAAGAATTCCTTGGAACTTTTGTCTGAAGGAATTTGCCTTTGCCATTTTGTCATGGATTTCTTTTCAAAGGGTAATCTTCTGTTTGGCTCCTTGCCTTGTGAATTTCTTCAGACAAAATGTCTAAAGGAATTCCTTCAAGCACATTGTCTGAAAGAATTCACATTGACTTCCATTGGATTTCCTTCGGATTTATTCTTCGGATAAAAGTCTAAAGGAAATCCTTCCTTTTGCCTTAGTCTTTTCTCTGAATAAAAACTTACCTTTTAGCCCTCTTCTTTGGTCCCTTTGCAAGTGTTTTCTCCCCTCCACAAGGGCATCTAGGCCCCAAGTTGCCCTTCAAACCCTGCTGAAAGGCCTAATTGGTCATTTGCCTACCCTCCACAAGGGCACTTTGTCTTTAGACCCTTGTCTTTCAGTTTTTTCCTTTGGATTAATTCCTTCGAACAAATTTTTTGAAAGAATTCCTTTAGACATTTTGTCTGAAGGAATTCCTTCAGACATTTTGTCTGAAGGAAATCATCCATTGAATTTTCCTTATCTTCTACATGGAGTTTTTTTGAAGACTTACCTTTCGGGCCCTCCTACCTTGTCATTTTTCAATGCGCTTCTACACTCTGTAAGGGTATCTTGGGTCCAAAATTCTTTTGGATCCTAATAATAGACTTGCATCCCTAGGAAACCATCCCATTCCTTTACTGAAAGGCTTGTGTAAACCAACTATCTGAAGCAAGATAAGCCTGTGGATCAACTCAAGATGTCTACAAGACTCAAGTCATTTGCTTTTTTACAGAAATAGGGCTGTTCAAAAGGGGGAAGCACAATTGTAGAAAGGTGAAGACATTAAAGAATGAGATATTAAGGAAAGAAAAGGGAGACTGATTTTCGGCTTGCAAGACCAAAAATGGTCAACACTATTGAGTTAGAACCTAGAGCTAAACCAGTCAAGAAAAAATAAAGGCCTATTAATCCCAAGATATAGGAACTCATGAAGAAAGAGCTGACCAAGTTGATTGAGTCTAGGATTATGTTTCCTATCAAGCACTCAACTTGGGTGGCTAATCTTGTACCTATTTGAAAGAAGAATGGAGAGATCAGACTTTGTGTGGATTTTTGAGATCTTAATAAAGTATCTCTCAAGGATCATTATCCACTACCTTCCATGGAATAAATTATGCAATCTATTTTAGGTTCTCAATGCTTCTCACTACTTGATGGTTTTTTAGGTTACAATCAGATATTGGTAAATTAACAGGATTAGTTCAAGACAACCTTCACTATGAAATGGAGGACCTTTGCCTATAGGAAAATTCCATTTGGTTTATCTAATGCTAGAGCTACATTTCAAAGGGCAATGGACATGGATTTTAAGGGTTTGATCAATAAGTTCTTGCTTGTGTACCTTGAGGTTATAACTATTTTTTCAAAGAGTGATACTTATCATATGGAACATCTAAGGTAGGTGTTTAAGAAGTGTAGGGAGTATGGAATATCCCTTAATCCAAAAAATCCATTTTTGTTGTCCATGAAGGTAAGCTATTGGGTCATATTATTTCAAAATAAGGTGTATCTATTGAGCCTAAGAGGATTAAGGCTATTCTAGGCTTGTCTTTACCTCAACACAAGAAAGGAATTCAAATCTTCTTGGGGAAAATAAACTTTTTAAGAAGGTTTATTCTAGGGTTTTCAACTATGGTAAAGCCTATCACAACCATGATTAAGAAGAACCAAGCTTTTGTTTGGACAAAAGAGGGTAAGAGTAGTTTTGAGGCAATCAAACAAGTAATTGAAAAATTTCCTACTCTCTTGAACCCAAAAATTTCCAAATATTTCATACTCTATACCTTTTCTAACCTTGATACAATCTTATCTATGCTTATGCAAAATAATGATGAAGAGGTAGAGCAACCAATTGTATTCTTTAGCCAAGGATTGGAAGATTATGAGGTTAGGTATATATTTGTTGAGAAGCAAGCTCTACCTGTGATAAGAGGATTAAATAAATTTAGATACATGGTTTCAAATAATAAGATACATGCTATGGCTTCTCATCCTAGCACTAAGGAGTTTCTCCTAAGTAAAGACCTTAATGAAAAGAGAGCTAGGTGGATTACAAAGGTGATGGAGTATGATGTGGATATTAAGGTTGCAAACTTGGTAAGAGGAAAAGGATTATGTGAGTAGTTAGCTTCAAATTTTTAAGAGCCAAAGGAGGAATTCTTGATCAACCAAGTTCAACCCCAACCAGCTAATCATGTACAAGTTCAAAGTTAGACACAAGACATCATTATTTTTCTTTAAAATGGTGAGTGCCCCAATGGCTTAAACAAGTCTCAAAGGAGGTATTTTAGATTGCAGGCCATCCCCTACTATCTTTTAGATGGTGTTATCTTTAGGAAAGACATGAATGGTGTGCTATTAAGGTGTGCTAACAATGATCACTTTGATATGCTCACAATTGTATAGATGGAGGTCATTTCTCTCTTAAGATAATAACTGAAAAGATAATGAGGGTTGGTTACTATTGGCCTAGTCTTTTTAAGGACTGTTACCACTAGGATAAAAATTGTCATCAATGTGCCTTCTTTGTAAGAAAATAGAAACTTGCAGCCCTTCCATTGAATCCTATCTAAGTAGACCACCCTTTCATCTGATGGGGTCTTGATTTCATTAGTGTGAACAACCCTCCATCAAGTTTTGGACACAAATGGATATTGACTGCTACTGAGTACTTCACAAGGTGGGTAGAGGTTGTTGTATTGAATGAGGCAAGTGAAAATGTTATCTTGGAGTTTTATGAGAGCATTATAAAAAGGTTTGGAATTCCCCATGTTATCATTTTTGATAATGTGCTTAATTTCATAAGTTATAAAACTTTTGATTAGGTAAATATAAATGGAGTTTACTTGAGTAACTCATCCAACTATTACCCTCAAGGTAATGGGTTGGCTGAATCTACTAACAATAATCTCACCAAGATCATCAAGAGGACTTTGAAAAACAATCAAAAATCATGGCACAACAAGTTAAAGATAGCCTTATGGGCTAACATGATTACTCCTAAGAGATCAATTAGTAATTCTTCCTTTGTGCTTGTTTATGTGAGAGGGGCTAGGTTATCCATATCTCAAATACTCCCTACTCTAGAACTTGCACATCAGCTAGAACTACTTAAAAATACTCCAATGAAAGTCAGATTGATAGAACTAATATAGTTGCAAGAAGAAAGAGACAATGCACATAAGGCCATGGAGCACCAACAGATACTCATGAAGAATTCCTTTGATAAAAGACCAAGTGCAAGAGTGTTTAAGGAGGGTGACTTGGTTTGAAATGGGATGAGGACAGAGGAAAACTAGGTAGACATACAAATTTTGACACTTTGGGGAGTGGCCATTATATCATTAGCAAGTGAAAACAAAGAAAATCCTTTCAGATGACCAAGATGAATGGAGAAGAATTGCCTATCCCTGTGAATGGGATACATTTGAAGTTTTGATATTAGTCTTTGCAAGTCTATTTTATAAATAGTAGTTTAGGTGTGTGTGTTTAGTCTAGTTTTGTTTTAGTTTGTTGTTGTGCTCCCTAAGTGATTTATAGCACAAGTGTGTTTCCTTCCTTTTTTTTGGTGTGCATCTTTGCCTTTGTGCATGTGATCGACTAGCTAGTGTGGTTTTTCAGCCAAGGGTTTGTTTAAGTCATTTTTGAGTGCCTATATGCATGATTTCATGCCCAATGGAAGGATTTAGGAAACTGGTCTTAGGCATAGTAGGCATGCCTCCCTTAGGAATTTCTAAGAATGTTAGCAAATTTTCACACCCAATTTTTCATCTTTAATTTTGGCTAAGTGCAACATCCTTATTTATTTATTCCTCTAGAAAAGTGTCAAGTGTTATTTCTTTCGACAAGGTTTTGATCTGGGTTTTTTGTCCAAGTCTCAAAGAAATTGTTTCAAAAATTTTGTTTGAAATAAAAATTACAAAGGAATTGATCCATTTCAAGATTTTTGAAGGTTCACTTACAAGATTATCGGAGGGTCTTTTCTCATGGAAGTGTCCTTTGCAAAAAGTTTGAAGGGTACATTTTCAAGATTTTTGAAAGGCATCTTCAAGATTTTCAAAGGAAAAGTCTCCTTTGAAACTTTTTAGAAGGGTTTATTCTTTCAAGTAATTGGTCTACTTTAGGTTTTCTAAAGGGTACATTTCAAGATTTATGAAGGAAATGTCTCTTGTACTTTTTTGAAGGAATTGGCTTAAACAATTTTTTCAAAGGAATTGTTTCAGACTTTTTATCTGAAATAATATTTTTGAAGGGTCATTTCTCAAGCAAAGTGAAATTTTTAATATTTCCAAAGGGCCTTTTCTTGGATTTGTCCTTTGTATTTTTTTGAAGTAATTATTTTAAATTTTTTTTTGAAACAATCTTTCCAAAAGAATTGGTCACTTACTTTTCTCCGAAGGAATTGATGCTCTTCCAAAAGGTCTTTTTCTCCTAAAAGTTCCCTAAATAGATTCTGAAAGGGTACAATACAATATGTATAAAATAAATGTCTTCTACAAAAATTTTGAAGGATATTTTTCATGTAAAGTGCCCTACACACTTTCCCAAAGGGTCTTTTCTCATGAAAGTGTCCTTTTCAAGCTTTTCAAAGGGACATTCCAAGAATGTAGAAGGGCATGTTTATAATTTTGGAGAGGTGAAATGAAAATGTCAAAGGGTTATTATTAGAAAATGTGTCCTTCAAAAAAATTTATAAGGGACACTTGAAGAAATTTTTAAAGAAAGATTGTTTCATAGAAAAGAGAAGGGGCCTGAGAGGTTAATCTTTCAGAGAAAAGGGTCCACAGGAGAATTGTTTCAGACTTTTTGTCCAAAACAAAAAGTTTTAAGGAATGGTCCTAATAGATTGACGGCTATATAGACATCAACTTCAAGTTTATGAGCTAGTTTTTGGTGTTTAAATAGTGGGTCCCAAGTAGATGCAAATGAGGCTCATCTCACAATTGATTAGATCATGATCCACATAATTTTTTGATGTCCAATCAAAGGAATCAAAGGCTGAGGAGCTTTGCAGGATTCAAACATTCAACTTGGTCAAGATGGAATGATTTTTCAAAGGATTCTAACAAATGACATGAAAGCATACATGTAGACCTCAAGTGGTTACCTCTCTAAGGCCAAACAAAATGAAAGTGACTCTTCCCTACATCATTGTATACCTCAGCAAGCCAGTGAGAAGCTGTTAGCATTAGGACAAATCTACAACAAGTGGAATCTCATTTTCATAATTGATTGATGTTATTACTCAACTCCAAAATATCTTATTTTTTTCTAGTACAACCATTAGGAAAGCATATTTGAGAGAGCAAGCTAGCTATGTAACCACTTGAAGTGACATGGATCAATCAAATGTCCCAAAGGAACATCATTGGCAAAGATGGTTACAGCTGAAGATAGAGAATCCTAACAAATTGATTCCTATTTCTAGTACCACATGCCTCCTCTCACTTCCTTTTTACTATATATATATATATATATATATATATATATATATATATATATATATATATATATATATATATATATATATATATCCCTTGGGCTAGTGTAAAAAATAACCACATAGTGTATGGTGAAGCCCTACTGGATTGACGTCACATTTTGCCTTTAAGCATTGGGTACCAGTTTATTTATTTCAAGTTTTTTGAACAATTGTCTGGGTGTGTAAGAGACATATAGTGACATTAAGTGATTATTTTTTATCCTTTATCCTTCATGCCTGAGCAAAATTTATTAGTCTAACAAGTCATATAGAGTGTTCAAGTGTGTTGAATTTTTGTAAGTGTATAACTATTCTTGGAATGTATATTTTGCCTTTTAGTTCATTTGCCTTGTGTCATTTCATGCATCTCACCTCTATACTAAAATACCTATGTTATAACCCCTTAGAGATTGAAAATGGTCTATGAATTTTGTTGTATTGTGCATTAGGATATGACATTCACATGGAAGATAATCTTGGTACATCACCAATCTTAGAGTAGGTTTCATTTTGTACAATTTCTAACTCTTTTCCTTTAGATCAAACTTGTTTAAATAGAGGTTGTTTTGTAAAGATACATTTAGGGAGATAGCCATTTAAATATAGAGGTTCATTTCCTCTATAATCACACCCACATTCATGGAAATATTCCAACATTTCCCAAATATGGAAGAGGATTGAACACTCTCTTCTAGGGTACAAGATTTGGAGACAACAGTTTATTCTTCCTCTTCCTAGAGGGTTTCTTCTTTGGACTTGTCCCCTTTGTCTACTTCTTATCCATTGGTACCAACTTCACCCTCTTCCTATTTATGATGGGTATCTTTAGTGATCCTTGTCTTTTGTGTTTCTAAGGCACCAAAATCACCTTCCTTTTCTTTGTGTGCCCCTTCACTACTTGGGTACACTTATTGTGCAAATTTTTTTGCTTTATTGGTATGGGAACTAGGTGCCTTCTCTGTTGCCTCCTTAGTTTATTTCACACTTGTAATAAACTCTTTTTTATTCTCTTTCCTAGCCTTATTTCTCATGGCCCTCTCCTTTCTGGCCTTCTTTTCCTTAGATAACTTTTCCTTGGCTTTAACTCTCTCAATATCTTCCTGAGTCATGCCAGCTTCCTTCATAGCCTCTCTTTTCTTATCTAGCACTAGTGCCTTTAGAATTTCTACCTCACTCATTCCTAGTTTCCTCCACACCTTTATCTTTTCCTCCTTAGTTTATGAAGTCTATGTGGAGGGATCTTTGGATGAGGCACTTTTTGGATTATATGCTTCTCTAAGCATGGTAGTATTGCTACCTTAGAGGGCCTTTTAAACATCCTCAGTGTTGGGATCCTCTCCTACTTCTTCTTGGATAATATAGACCTTTGTCCCTTCTTCCTCTACCTTGTTCTCCATTTCTTATGCGTAGGCTTCTTTCACCTCCATTTCTACCAAGGTTATTATTGGTATCATAATGAACCCCTTAGACTTCTTTTTCTTCTCCTTCTTCTTGGAAAAAGTAGTCCCTATCATGAAGGTTATGCATTTTTTCTTTGGAGATGAAGGGGTTGCTTCTTCATCAGATGTGATCCTTAATCTAAGGCACTCTTGAATTTCTTCAAGTGTCTCTCCCCACTTTTTTTGGGGAGACTTATTCTATGTTGTTGGTGTTGGCTTTACTTCTTCAACGATCTAGATGGGCAATCATCATCTTTCTCAGGTTCAATGCCCTTATTCCTTTGCTTCATCTCATAGTAAATATTGAATATGTGATCCATGATGAATTATCTCTAAAGGGGATAGAGAGATATATGATCTAAGTCATCCTCCTCATATTTTGTATTTTTTCCTCTTTCATACAAATCTAACATCACAACTTTCTCATTTCTAAAGCCATGGCCTTCACTGGGATATCTAGCTACTGCAAATTAGGAATTATCCTTAGTACATCCTTGAATTACTTCACAAAAAATGTATAAGGGAGTTTGATTCATCTTAAAGGGTTACCATTTGTGAAAACTAGGTGTACTATATAAAAGTGTTGCATTATGGCAAATGTTTCCATTCTAAACATGTTTTGTGTAAGCTCCTAAGGTATGTGTTATTATATCTCGAATGCCTTAATGTATTGGTCACACCACCCCATCACTTGGGTCTTGTATTTATGGGAGAAGGAAGGTGTGAAAGTGAAGTCCTAGTACTTCAATACTAGAGAATATTTATACACTAGGAATACCCATAGGTTTCCTTCATCATCATCAGGCATGCCAATCTCCTCCATGAATATTAATATTAATAATGACACCCACCTAAATGTCTCCTATGCCATAGGAAACTAAAATGAATTCTTTACCATCTCTTCATCAATGAATTTGGCAATGTTGAATTTAACCCATTACACCATATGGTGAGTGATGCACAAGTAGGCCTTACTAATGTCCATCCATCTCCCATCAGGGTAAAGTTTGGAACTTACGAAGAATGCCCTTACCCTCATATCAAGGTCCTTTATATATTTTATATGGAATGCAAACCCTCTCTTATAGTAACCAAGGAGTTTCATAACACTTTCCACCTTTGCATCATCTGGTAGATGTCTATGACTAGGTTTGGAAGCTTGATGATTCTATAAATTAGGCACACCAATATCCATATACACCTCCCTAAAAAGTTTAAATGGTCTATATGGATGCACAAGAGGAGGAACTACATGAGTTATTCTAACTTACCAAAACATGGAAACTCATAGAGCTGGGTTGTACCAGTGGTCATAAGCCTATATCAAATGGAGACATCAAACAATGTTACCTTGCCTCTATCTTCATCCCTGTGTCAACCATCCAGTCCTAGATGAGTTTTTGTACATTGATCAGGTTGTGATGGTTATATTATTTTAACTAGTAGGTGTGTATGAAAGACACCTAAGTCTCCCTATCAAGACCTCTATGGGAAATTGCATTTCCCTATAAGACATTTTGGTGAGTTCCTTGAGATCAACCTTGGTGATGCTAACCCCTTCCACCGGCTACACCTTATTCTTTGTAGTGGATGTCTCCTCAATTTTCCATACCCTTTTAATATCCTTTTATACCTACAATGGACCATAACTCATCCCTTTCTTTCCTATTTTGAATCAGCTAGTGTTGAAGAGTGGTTTGTTGATTGTGCCAAAGCCTTTAATTTTTCTTATTGCTTCTCACAGTCATGTGGTCTATGACTATGACTTCAACTCTCGAGCTTAATTTTCCATTAATGATAGCCTCAATGTCACTTGGATTTTTTACTATATGGTTATCAATAATTCCTTCTCCACATGCCTCTATTCTAATATCAAAGGGAATGTAATTTCACTCCTTATTTAATCATCTTCTTTTTATGTCTATGGGTGCTCAAGGTTTCATTCTAGTAGCATTTATTTTTACTTTAGCTCTATTTTGTCTCTATTTCTTCTCTATATTTTGGTACTCAAATTATCCTAAGGTTTGTAACCTAAACCCATGCATTATTAGCCTCTTTATACTTAACCTCAACTATCATCTTAATTGTAGGTGAGTAATGGTGTGGCAGCACCTAGATTTCTTGAAATCCACTAAACCAATAAAATCTACAAAAATATGCTACCACCTACACATTTAATATAGATCTTTGTGCCTCCACCATCACATCATTAAATGTTTTAAATGGTATTTTTGGTGAAGTGACAGGTGTTTTGAAATAGTCACTTCCCACCTACCATTGGGTGGATGTTATCTTATCAAGATGATTTTCCTCCTATGCTTCATTCACCTTATTACAACCTTTACCTTCCTTATGGTAACATGGGTATAGTGCCTCATATGCATATGATTCATCCTCCATACTTCCATTTTTAAATGTTGTGCTTTCTAACAATCACACTTCTCTTTCATTGAACAATTTATCTATGCTTTCATCTCTTGCCTTGACATGTCTTACCTCATACAAATCCCTTGCATAGTCCTCTATCACTTCATTCTCTAGTTTTCTTACACACTTAGAATCTTATGAACCTTCCTTTTATCACTTGGTACTCATATTTTCAACTTTAAATGAGCTTCATTTGCCTAAAAACTTAGGTGTCTAGCCTTAAGTGCTTAGAAACAACCTCACTCGACTCACTTGACTGGTATTATACGTGGAAGTGCCAAAATATTTCATTGGTGGGCCTCAAAGCATTGTTTATTCACCAAATACAAACAACATAAAACAACCTAGTGTATAAGGAAACATTTAGATTGTGCCAAAATTTATTCTAGTCAACATAACACAACTAAATTGTGATCTTAAAGTCAGTGTTTGATGGTGTAATCACCATCCTATTGTCTATATGGATTCAATCATTTGTCATTAAAATGCCTAGAGAGCATTTTGATAAACAACTTGTGCAGCTTACATGTGCTAGTTTCTATTAAACTATGGATGATGTAAGGTACCATCCACCTAATCTACAACTTTCCCAGGTGCTTGAGGTACTTAGAGTCATAGATCAAGACCAATGTTCCTTTATTTAGTACCTTGTGCTTAATATTCTTGTCATGTCAGAGCTTTTAGCATGCCTTCTCTATTTGATGACTCCATATTTCTTAGGCACATGTCTTGTTCAAGAAATTCAAGTCTTTAAACCTTGTGTTCAAGTATTCTTTGTTATATATATGACCAATATGCATAATTATTTAACCATGAACTCCATTGGTAGAACCACCTCAGTGCCAAACACCAATTAAAATGGTTTAGCCTTGTTTAGGTGCTTGTAGGTTATGCGATATGCCCACAATACTATTGACACTCGATCATTACAATCTTTGTGACCAATGTTTCATATCTTCATGAGACATGTTCTTAATATCTTATTGAACACCTATGATATACCATTAACTTGTGTATGACAAGGTAATGTCTTGTGGTGTGCCACCATGTATTCGATCAATAGAACCTACATAGTTTCATTGATAAAGTGTGTGCTTATGTCACTAGTCAAGCTGAGTGGGAACACATAGTGACTTATGATGTTTTCCCACATTAACCTCATGGATATGGTGGTTGTGTAGTATTTAATTCGCACTACCTCAACCCACTTGGTTAAATAATAAGTGGATACTAGAATGTATCTTACACCTATGCACCTTGATGTAAGAGTAATCATCCCAATAAAATCAATGGCTCATATTTCAAACGGTGCCTAGGAAAGAATGGGAATGAGTGTCATCTCATCTTGGTAGTTGGGCTTCACTATACACTAGCATATGTCAGATGCCTTTAGGCAATATTTTGCATCTTGGAATAGACTTGGCCACCACAAGCCTTATTGAAACACCTTTAACATCATTTCATCTCCAATTTAATGGGCTCCTAAGATCCCTTCATGTGCCTCATGTAAAATGGAGTCTATTTCACTTTCTAAGACATAATGACATAGGACTTCATCTTAGCTCAATTTATATAGTTCACTGTTAATGAGCTAGAAAGGGGCAACATGAATTGTGAGTTGTTTCTTCTATTTGGTTGTCATAGTCTGAGGTGCAAATCTAGACATAATAAAATTGGTTATATCTACTAAGTCCTCAAGGACATGCTATATTCTGTAGATTTGTGAATCTAGCATGTCATCCTTAATAGGTACTATTGTATCACTAGAGTTGATGTAGGACAAATGGTCTAGGCTTGAGTTATATTTTTCATGTCTTACAACAATAGAGAATTAGAATTATTGGAACTAAACTATCTATCTACAAATTTTCCCATGTAGGATGGGCTTATTCATGAGGTACTTAAGTGCCTCATGATCAGTGAATAAGATGAAGGGGGTTTTCAACAAGTATTTCTTAAAAATTTGTAGGGTATAGACCACAACCAGTGCCTCATGCTTTATTATTGTATAGTTTTCCTATACTTAGGTTATTTTGTTTCTTATGAAGGATATGGGATGATCCATTTTCCCCTCTCTATGTTTCACTATAATGACACTAATTATAGATCTACATGCATCAATAGATGTGGAATGGAGTTATCTAGTCAAGAAATTGTAAAATAGGTGCACTAGCCACTTTGAGCTTCAAGGTTTTAAAGGCATCCTCTTTTTCTATACCCCAATGTAATGGAACTTCCTTGTGAAATATCTCCTCTATAATTACTTCAATATTTTCATATCTCCTTATGAGTTTTCTATAATAGTTGCAATGACCAAAAAAGGCACACATGCCTTTCTACATTGAAAGGGTCTAGAGCTGAATAACTATGATGATCTTCATAAGATTAAAAAGAAAACCATCTTTATAGATGATGTGATTGAGCAAGGTTCTAAATAGTGTTTCAAATATGCACTTCTTAAGTTTCATGGATATCTATAACTACTTACACCTTTCAAACATGAGGCACAAGTTGTCATGATGGTCCTTCACTAGTCATCTAGGAACACTTGGAGGAACTTATGGATGAAGTCCTTAAATCCATTGATCACCACTATAGATAACATGATTGGAAAATTATTGAGTTCAAATGGTGTCACATTATAATAAAAATAACCCCATTTAGTCGTAAATGTTTTTTTGGGCTTGTCTTCCTCTTCAATGTAGACTTGATGGTATTTGGAGAACCCATTGATGAAGTGTTAGAGGTATAATCACTAAGAGGGAGGGGTGAATAATTGAGCCCATATATTTTAACTTTAATTTATAATTCCTTTAAACTCTTAATCATTCAATACATACATTCATGAGGCATACATTATTCATAGCAATGAACAAGAGAGACAATCCAAAATCAAACACATAATAGATGACATATGTGGGAAACCCTCTTGGGGAATAAAATCCACTAGAACCTGTAATTGGACTACTATCCTATAATAACAAGATCTAATTTAGACCATCTACAAATGATCAAGGAACTATAATCTATATTTAGTGAGACTACAATCCCATAAGGTGTTTTCACACCTATCTAGCTGAGCTACAATAACAACTAGACCTTTTATGTAAGTTTCACCTTGAAAGGAAGTTGCAACCACATTAGATGATAATATACCACAAAAAAACCTATTAACAAATCCACCTTTGCATTGATGTCTTCAACACCTGATGATGGACCTCTGCTTATCACACTTCACCTTCATAGTAACAACTTTGTCACCACATTAACAACATTACTAGATGGTCATACACACTATCCACACTCTAATGTACCTATAAAATCAATCACCAAGATCACATAGTATTCACTTTATCTTGGATCACATTCAAACAACAAGAGCACTATTTGCAAATAAAAGTATGACCAATAGGTCATACAAATAGTCCTCAAACTGATATGTTCATCAACTCATCCAAAGCTCACTCTACCTCTCTTTCACTCCCCAATTCACACACATAATCATATATTAAATCTATTATAATACTCTCTCATAAAGTATCTCTTAAATATCTCCCAAGACTCTCTCACAAAGTCTCTCAAATAGCCTCTTGAACAACGTGCTCATTTTACCTCCTCTAGGCTCATAAGGTCCAATGACTTGTATGTCCTCCTACACCAACTTAATCAAAAAATCATGTCTAAGCCTTTTTTTTCTCTTCACTAGTACTTTCTGGCCTATACCTTCTATTTTAAAGGTTCTCACCTTAACTTGGCTCCACATTCACACTCCCTCATTCAAGTCTTATCAGTCTAGAAACCAACACATTTGGTTTCACTATTTATAGAGAAATCATGATCATCACCATCTTGGTCAGCCATTAGGTATGCCTTAACCCTTAAGTTAACTATCTCATCAAGACATATCTCAATACAATATTTATAGGTTGGCCATAACATATATGGGTCACCCTTAAGTAGCTACAACTTTTAATAAGGCCCTTATAACTCTTATAGGTCTCATGGAGACCTATTCACCCATTTAGCACATCAATGAACAAAACAAGAATATAGGACCACTTCAAAATGTATAGGTCTACACTAAATGACCCCTTAGTCATCCTCAAATTCTTACATACATCATTTCACTCTTCTATGCAATCTCAATCAACAGTTTGTGCACATAATCACAATGAACGAACACACAGTCACCATCTTAAGATTTATTCATATTGTATGCGATTGGTAAATCCTTTATATTTCACACAAATGATCCTTATGGAATTTAAAACACTTCCTAATATCCAATTCATCAATATATTTTGAAATAATATCAAAATAATCTTGAACAATCTTCTCGGGTCACTTACAGTACATGCACAAACACAGAGTCAACTTTGAACCTTAGTATCTTTGATTGTACACACTTCTAGATCTTTAAATTAGGTTAATTAAATTAACTATGGAGTCCTCTTAATATTTTATTTTAACATAATAAGAAAATTATTCCTAGATTGAAATTTATGTCCCAAAAACCATACACTAGTCTTTCCTTCATAATTTCAAATACTCAAATGCAAATGGTCATAGTTAAACTTTAAACAAAATGATCACATCTTGTGTCCTCTTAGATTTAGATTAAACTCACACCATAAATATTATTTTAAATTTAACACATAGTCAAAAATTCTCAAATATTAAACCTCAGTCACTTTGATCTCATCTCATGCACCTTTATAATGTTGATTCAATACGTATAGTCGATCTTTATGAATCAACCAGGTCTTTCACTATCAATGCTCTCCATTCGATCAATCTGTATGAACACCCACTCACCATTAGATCATTATATTTTACCTTTACAAAGTATTTAAACCTTGAACAATTATTTCCATCTCTCTCAACATGCACCATTTATATTGATTTTTATGATCACCCATGCACCGTTGGATCTTCATTTGGTCTTGAATTTTAACTCATTAACTAGTGAACACTTTAACCCATTTGAATCTATGTACACCATTGGATCTATAAGTACAAACTCCCATGTAATATTGGATCACCACTAGGGATATATCTTTAAAATTAAGCAAATTAACTAAGTATGGGGACCAACTTCAATATGCCTGTAAAGCCTACTTTGCAAAAATATATCTTTTGAGGTGCTTTGGTGCATGATCTAAAATTTAACACAAATATACTAGGCTCAAAATTGAATAAACCCATATTATCACCTTCTCCTAAATCATCCATACATGTAAGATATTCCACCATCAAAATTATTACATGTCTCTTCTTGCCTCATTGCAAATTTGGCTAAGTATGGGAAAACACTGTCAAAATGCCTGAGAACCCAACTTTTCACATGCATATATTTTGACGTGCTTAGTTGCATGGTCTGAGAAATAATTCATATAAAATATGAACAAAAATGAATAAACCCATATGATTTTTTTATCCTGACACCTCTATTTCTGTGAATACTAACCTCATCAACATGCTACTCAGCTCTACTTGAGCCCTTTTGTAAATTTGGCTAAGTATGGGAACTTAATGAATTCCATTTGAGTAGCCAAATTTTCATCCTCATGTCCTCAACCATGCTTCATCGCATGACTTGATATTTGGTGCATAATAACTAGGGAATAATGTGATCAAAACCATATGACTAACTCCCCTTTACTCATTCCCATGTGGAAATGGTAATGTCATCAAATTACCTATTCAAATTTTATACCATTAGAGCCAAGGTGTTTAGATGACAAAAATGATCAAAAAATGAAATATACTCATTCATAGAAGCACTTAAATATTATAAAACATCTTAGAGACCTTTTTCGCATGTTAAATATTCCATACTCATCCCTAGACATCTCTAACCATGCCAAAATAGAAGATCAACCAATCATACTTCAAGCATACTAGGACAAGCACATTACACACTTTGTCATTGTCACATAGACTATCAAGGCACTTCATCCACTCACTTGGAAACCTACATAACATCACCATGACATCATTGAAACTATTCCAATAATCTCCCCCTTTATCATTGATGTCAACAAACATCACATATAGCAATATATAGTTCACATTCTCTTTCTTCAAGCACTCCCATAATAGGAACTTTCTCCCCCTTTAGCACAATGAAAAAGTGAGCACCAAATAATCCTAAGGAAATGAAAATAACATAAATAAGAAAAGAACATCTTAGAAATATGATACAAAATCCCTCTTATATTGAGTCTACTTCTGTCTACCTTGACAACTTCCTCTTGCTCCATGTTAACACTCTCTTCAACCAAACACTACAACCAATGAAGAATGAACACATAAAAAATAATGGAATATTATGTAACCCAAAAAGAAACATCTAAGAGGGAATCTCCCTAAGATATTAGAGCCATTGTACCTTTTTTCATCTTCAGATATCTAAACACCATGAAGAGCCAACACACATGCTTACTAGCATTCTCTCTTAAGCCACTACAAGGACCATCAATAGAAATTCATGACACTCACCAAATAGGAAATATGTATTAATTAAACTTTATAACTCTCCTTGAAATAAACAAACATTTCTCTTTTGGATAAATAGAGCAAAAAACACTTTTATTCAAACTAAGCATGTCTAGCCTCCTTGTAGCCCTACCTAGAACTTGTAGAGCCCATAATTTTTAGTAGAAACATCTTCAAGACTTGAAAATTCATATCTGAGGCACTCTCATATTCACCATCAATAAAACTAATTTTCAAAAACTATCTCATTCTCTATAATATACTTCCTTCACAAACTAACTACCCAATTAAGCCTCCAACATGACAAAAACTTAAATAACTTGAGAACCATAAACCTTAAATTATATATGAATCTTGATTTGATCACCCATTTGGCCCATTTAATATACTTATAGTCCTAATATCTCAACTCATAAGGAAAACCACTTTTATATCATAAACCAAAACCCTAGATTTCAAAAATAAATAAAGTTAACAAACCTCCTTTAGTCAATGCACATCTCTAAAAATTCTTGCACACCTGGAGACACCCATCACACACTTATAGACAAAAAATTTATCCTTCACACCTTTGAGACAAAAGACTTCCTATAACCCATTTTAGGCCTACTTTCCCTTAAGCCAAAAACTAAGAAAATTGAGAGCACACAAAAATATTCAATTGACACAAACATACCTTCAAACCATAAAATCACCTAGAAAACATCACAAAGAAGTGTATAAAAAATTTTGAGCGCCAAAATTTTCTTGATATTCCATCAATCTCATTAAGTCACCTAGAACCATCCATTCTGATCCTATACTACAACTCCTTCACAAACCTCTAGAGCCAACTCATGAACTTATTGCTCCCCCTTAAACAAAGACCTTTTTTTATTGGCACTATCATCTTGAGAACACAAAATTGCTTCTCCACACCTTCTTTCTCAAATTCAACTACTTATTCCTTTAACCTTAGGACCTGACCAATTTAAAATCTCCCCTAACTTCATGCTTTATTAGGAACATGGCATCTTCAACAAGTCTTGTTTTCATATCTTCTCATCAAACAATAACTGATATCCACCAAGCTTCCTCTGACTGACAAATGTCTCCTTGAAGCCTAGATAGAAACACCCTCCCTTGACATGGTGAGACTAAAAATCCTAAATTTTAGAGATTCCCATATCTCTATACCCTTTTGTATCTTACAATCCTACCTCATTGTTCGATTGATTTTGAAAGGATGATTTGCTTCAGATTTGTCAATAAATGCTGACATTATAAACTCTTGACTCTTCTTCATTTTTGATCCTTTTTCCACCTTGGAAAATAATCCATTAAGACTCTTAGACTTAAAAGGGTTATCCTTCTTAGTCTTTACTACCTCATATCTCCATACCATAGTTTGACCCTTCTTATCTTCTATAGCCATCTTACCTCCTTGATCCTTGAGCTTATCTTGATTTTTAACATAGCTTTCTAGAGCAAATTTCTTATCAACCTTATGACTAGAAGAATTGGCAATGATTAATTATGGTTTCTATACCTAAGTTTGCCATTCCTCAAACCTTCCAGGATCTCTATATCCATTGACACACCTTGAAGACCTCTTAACACCATTTGGATATAATCTAGCAATATGTCCACTCTTATGACAATTGAAAAAAATAAAAGCATTCATACTTTTTGATAGATTTGAATTATAATCAATATTTGGCCAAAAACTCCTTATATCATAGCTCTATGAATGTTCATATTTAACTAAATTCATTCTATAGTCCTTAGCTCTATGTCCATACATATTACTTATATAAAAATGACCATGAAATAAACTAGCATATCTTAAAGCATTTGGTTGTCTAACAGACCTTTTATTTCTCTTAACTTGATCTTACTTATTTTGATCTTCTTCAAGATTTCTTATCTTGACAACAAATTGCTCGTGCTCATCCATCAATGAACCTAGCTTGGTTTCCAATTGAATGCTCTCATCGTCTTTAGCTCTTACACTTGAAATTGCATCCATTAATTGACCTTTGAGAAATTGGATAGTCTCCTTATCACTCTTAGCTTCTTTAGACATGCCATCCTTTATTATACATGCTTGCTCTATCAAACTTCCCTCAATAAAATTGACTTATGATTCAAGATATTTGATCAAATTTTTCATCTTATGATTCTTCTTATTTTTCTCCTTCAATTCACCAAGTGCACCCATGAGCTCAACTTCTATATCAACTTATTCTTCATTGTCATGGCAAACTTCTTCATCACACATGATATCCTTTTATTTTGAATAACTTTCCTCTTTTGAACTCAAACTTGTCATGGCATATACTACCTGAACTTTGAGATCATTGATAATATTATCATCATTTTTGGCATATTTATTCAAAGTACATATATATTATTTAAGTGCCTTGATCACATCCTTCCACTATTTTTTTTAATTCAACTACTTAACCATATTTTTACCCATTTAGGATCACCTTCAAGCTGTTAGACTTCCTCCAAAGGACCCACTCTGATACCGATTATTAGATGTATAATCATTGAGATGGGGGTGAATTAGTGAGCCCAGATATTTCAACTTCAATTTCCATTTCCTTCAAAATATTAATCATTCAAAAGATACATTCATGAGGCATACATCATTCATAGCAATGAGTAAGAGAGATAATCCAAAATCAAGCACACAACACATGACATATGTTGTAAACCATATTGGGGAATAAAAACCACTAAAACCTACAATTGGACTAGTATCCTATAATAATAAGATCTAATTTAGACCATCTACAAATTATCAAGGAACTTTAATCCCTATTTAATGAGACTACAATCCCACAAGGTGTTGCCACACCTATCTAACTGATCTACAACAACCAGACCTTTTAGCAAATTTCACCTTGCAAGAAGGTTATAACCACCTTAGATGTTGAGCTACCACACCAACACCTATGAACACATCCACCTTTTAATTTATGTCTTCAACACTTGATGATGGGCCTTTGCTTATCACACTTCACCTTCATAATAACAAATCTTTCACCACATTAACAACATGGCTAGATGGTCATACACACTATCCACACTTTGATCTACCTCTCAAATCAACCACCAAGCTCACACACTCTTCACCTTATCTTCTCTCACATTCAAACAATAAGAGCACTATTTTGCCAATAGAATTATGACCAACAAGTCATATAAATAGTCTTCAAAATGATTTGTTCATCAACTCATCCACATGACACTCTACCCCTTTTTTGATCCCCAAATCACACACACAAGCCTCTCTCAAATCTCTCCCAAGAATATATCATAAATTCTCTCAAATATCTCCCAATAATCTCTCATAAGGTCTCTCTCAAATCTCTCCCAAGACTCTCTCACAAAGTATCTGAAATAGCCTCTTGAGCAACTTGCTCATTCTTCCTTCTCTAGGCTCATAAGGTCCAATGACCTGTATGTCCTCCTGTAGTAACTTAATTAGACAAATATGTCTTATCCTCTTCACTCTATGCTAGTCCTCACTGACCTATACCTTCTCTTTCAAATGTTCTTACCTTCAATTGGATCCACATTCATAGTCCCTCATTCAAGTATTACCAATCTAGAAATTGACACATTTATTTTCACTATTTATAGAGCAATCATGATCATCACCATCTTGATAATCCATTATCATTAATTAACCCTTAATTAAACTATCTCATTAAGACATCTCTTAATACAATCTTCATAGGTTGGCCATAGCATCTATGGATCACCCTTAAGTAGCTACACCTTTTAATAAGGCCCTTGTAGCTCTTATAGGTCTCATAGAGACCTATTCACCCATTTAGCACATTAACAAAAAAAATAACATAGGAAAAATTCCAAATGTATATATCCATACTACATGACCCCTTATTCATACTCAAATTCTTATATACATAATTACTCTCTTTTATGCAAGCTCAATCAATATTCTATGCACACAATCACCATGAACAAATACATAGTGACCATCTTAAGCTTTATTCATATTATATACGACTGGTAAATCATTCATAATTCACATATATGATCTTTATGGAATCTAAAACACTTCCCAAAATCCAATTTATCAAGAGATGTTGAAAAAATATCAAAACAAGCTTGAATAATCTTCTTAGGTAACTTAGAGTCCATGCATGAACACATAGTCAACTTTGAACCTTAATATATTTTACTATACACATTTTCAAATATTCAAATTAGGTTTATTAGATTCATCAGGGATTCGTCTTCATATTTTATTTTTATAACATGAGAAAAGTCTACATGGATCGAATGTTATGGCCTATAAACCAGATATTAGTCTCTCTTTCATAATTTCAAATATTCAAATGTAAATGGTCATAGTTAAACTTCAAACACAATGCTTGCATCTCATATCCTCTCAAATTTAGATCAATCTTGAAACATAGATCTTCTATAAACTCTAACACATAGGCACCAATGCTCAAATTTTAAACCTCGATCACTTTGATCTCATCTCATGCACCTTTATAATGTTGACTCAATACACACCATCGATCTTTACAAATCAACCATGTCTTTAACTATCAACACTCACTATTTGATTAATCTATATGAACATCCACTCACTATTAGATCCTTTTCCTATACCTTTTCTTAGTCATTAAACCTCAAACACTTCTTTACATTTTACTCAACATGAATCATTGATCTTAATCTGTACAATCACCTGCACACTATTGGATGTTCATTTGGTTCTAAACTTTAACTCTGTTAACCAGTAATCACTTTCACCCATTTGACTCTACATGCACCATTTTATTTGGAAGTATGAACTCCCACATAATTTTATATCTCCATTAAGTTCATATCTTTAACATTATGCGGATTGACTAAGTATGAAGACCAACTATAATATGTCTAGAAAACCTACTTTGCATCGATATGTCTTTTGACGTGATTTGATGCATGTTCTAAAATTTAGCACAAATAAACTAGGATTAAAAATTAATAAACCCATATGATCACCTTATCCAGAATCATACATACGTGAGAAATATTCCACCATCAAAATGCTTACTCAACATTTTTTTCCACATTGTAAATTTGGTGAAGTATGGGAAAATAGTGTCAAAATTCCTAGGAGCCCAACTTTGCACATGCATATCTTTTGATGTTTTTAATCACATGATCTAAGAATTAGCATATAAAAACTAGGAACAAAAATGAACAAACCCGTATGATCATTTTATCCTGACACCTATGTTGATGATGGAAATTGTTTCCTTAATGAATCAACCCTTTCACTATCACAAAGTTCAAGTTAGAATCATGCTAGTCTAATCATAGGGGTTCTAAAGGTTCATGTAAGATCCTAAATATGTGAGGGCTTTTTATTATAAATTCTAAAAAAATAATTAATAAGTTATTTAACTTATTCCATTACCACAATCAAAAATCTATTATAGAAATAAGAATCAGTTAGAAATATAAATCTATAATCTATTATATCTGACAGAGAAAACCTATTAATTAGACAATCTCTTGAAGAATAGAAATCTGATTCTAAATGTATATATGTATTCATATGAACTTTATTATTTTTTAATGGTTTAAAGATTAACTATAAGAGAGAAAGAAACTAAAACAAAATGACAAAGAAAGGAACAACAAACAAAAGAGAAAGAAATAAAATTAAATAGAAAAGAAACTAAATGAAAAATAAACTAAGATTTAAAACCTATAAAATCTAAACTATTCTAAAGGAAAACAACCCTAAAATTGTAAAAAAAAATGTAAACTAAAATAGTCTATTAGAATAATGAAAATTAAACAAACTAAAAATAATTTAAAACTAATTTAACTAAAAGGATTAGTAAACTATAAACCTAATTAAGAAATAGATAGATAATAAAACTAATAACAAAGTAAAAACTAGAACAAATTTAAACTAAGAACTAACTAAATAACTACTACTTGTTTATAAAAAAAACAAAACCTCTTAAGGAAACTATTTAAACCATTTAAAACAAGACAATAAATTAGAATATATCTAACAAAAAAAAGATCTAAAAGAAAACTAAAACTCTATTATATTAGAAAAAGAGTTAATTATTTACAAAAAAGTTGTGAGTCTCAAAATGAGAGTCATCTTAGCATAAATGATAAATTTCAAATGATAAATCCAATAATATTTCATTACAAAACTTGAAAGGACAACTCAATAATTGAATAGATCAATGAAGTGTCATGAAAAGATGAAATGATCATCATTTTTAGGCTGAATACTTGAACTCTATGCATAAGATTGTAAATAACAGTCATCAATAGCTATTAGACTTAACAAACTTTAGATAATCAATAATAAATGACAAATTAAATTGGATATTCCTATGTTATTTAAGTGATTACTCAACCATTAGATAAAGTACCATTGGGTCTATCTACAAAAGTTGTACCATCTCAGAGAAATTGCATAAAAAGAAGAGATAAATGATTGACTTTAGAATAATATTTTAGTCTCCAATACCTATTAAGATTTTATCTTTAGATGAATGCTTGATTTTCTTTTATATCCTCAACTTCAATTATGAAATAAGTTATAACTAATGTTAGTTAGTTATTAGTTAATGTTAACTAATTGACTTTTACAAAGCCAATTAACTAACTAAATAGTGTGAGGATAAATTAGTTAAGACTTTTAAAGTCTTAATTTGATCAATATATTTAATTAAATAGACCAGGTACTAATATTAATGGGTGGGGACCCAAATTAATTAATAACATAGTAGGATACATAATAATCACAAAATAATAAATCAAAATTTGATAAATCTCACTTATGCTTAAACCATAACACATTTATATTAAACTTAAGCATATATAACCATATCAAACTCCAAATTTTTTGTTTTGACCAAACTTCTCAAAATTATCAAAATTGAAGTGTCATAGTGTAATATCAAACTACATGGAAAGTTTAGTACATAAAAATAAATTATCCCTTGGATGACCAGTAATCATTTGAGTTAGATAAAACCTCAATTATTGGTTTGTCTTGCTGATTAAGACAAACATTACATTCCATTTCCATAGCAAGGAAAGGTAGCAATCTAGTTCCTATATTAGATGTATCATCATCAATTTCAAACTTAACCCTCTTAATCCTCTTGAGTTCACTAGATGCTTCAAGTTAAGCTCTTTTCATGGTATAATGTTTTTCAATAGTCTGATTAGAAACATCTATGGTTTTCCCTCTATTAACATATCCTTGACCTCCAAAATTTAACCTTTTAGACCTCACAAAGGGTTCATTATAGGCTCTTGGTAGGCTTAAGCTCCTACACTTTCCATGAAGGTCTACATTAGATGGAACAGGTGTGTCTTAAAGAGTGGCAACTTTTATAAAATCCTTAGCATGAGTTATTTCTTTGTCAAGCTAGTTTTTAGGCTAATTATTAGGAAGTTGGTTGGATAGAAGTGGTTGATCAACTAGTTCTTTTCTAAAAATAGGGGGCTACAATTGAAAATAAGTATCATGCTCAAGATGATGCCCAAATAAATGAGAACTACCTTAGGATTGAGAACGGGCTCCAAATATTTGACCTCAAAATCTCTTATGACCTCTATGGTCTCTAAAACCACCATAGCCCCTCTAGATAGGAAAAACATTTAGAAAATTACAAAAATTAGGGTTAGAAGCATCAAAATGAATAGACATCCTTGTGACTTGTGGAAATCTAGGCCTAAAATGCCTAGCATAGAAATGAACCATATTAGAACTTCTATTATGACTTGACTAACCACCTCAGTTTGATATCTATCCCTATCCTCCCTCATTACTATTTTCAACTAGTTGTTCCCACCCACACATACTGAAAGAAGAAACAATCTAAAATAAGTGCCAAAATTCAAACTTTGAGACCATGATTGTATTTATAACATAATCTAAAAATATAATGCATTCACTATATCTTATCATAAAAATATAAACTTTCATGATTCAAACTTATGAAATTTTGATTCTAATTTCAAAAAAAAAACTATTTGAGCACTATTAAACCATCAAAGTCAAACTAAAACATCTATATCACTTCAAATATATCATTAAAATGACTAAGAACTAAGAAAAATAAGTCTACTGTAATTTTCAAATAATCTAAATCATATATGCATATTTTATTCATTTATCTACCATGCTTTTTGAAACTAGTGAAACATAAATAAAATCATCATCTAATCATTACAATTTCATAATCAACTATGCATCTACAAATATCATTAATCATTAAGGTCTTTGATATATTTTTAGGCTTTATGATAAAGTCATCACTATGACAATAAGTATAGATTTTTAAAATTAAGAAGGGTGTAGAAAATAGGCATAACATTAGTGATCTTGTTAGTCAATTTTGTAAAACAAATTTGATTAGCAATATATTTACCTATAATATATAATACTAATTTTTTCTTGACAGTGTGATCTAAATAAATCATTTCTCAAGTAGCTAAGCGTGAACCCCTTAAATGATGAATTCAGCAAGGGATGGAGTATTCAGCTAGTGTGGCATGAAGAAAGGGAAAATAATTAATAAGAAAATTTGAGATGGATGCACAAACAATTAAAAATGTCTTAAGAATAAAATCTAAAGATGAAGTAACACTCCTACAATCAAATGAAAATCAATCATATTATTCATTAATTATGAGTCTAAATTTTTAAGAATATTTCTAAAAATGAATGATATTTACAACACTCTTTGTAGATTTTTGTATTCTTCCTCCATACGTGATCTTTATCATTCTAAAATCCTTCATTGATTATCTGAAAAACAAAGAACAACAAGCAACAAAAAATGAAAACAAATAAAAATAGAAAATAAAACAAACCAAAATGAAAATAGAAAATAAAAGAAAAAGAAAAAAATGAATAGCTAATCATGAAATAACTTTAGATGATGACCATTAAATGAACAACATAACCAATTTCCTTCAAGATCTTTAAGATGAAAAACATTATTTTCAAGAACTGTAGTAATTCTATAAAGTCCAACCTATAATGTATCAAATTTATTGTGTTTTCTGAGATCTTCATGAGCTTTATCCCAATATAATACTAAGTCACCAAGTTTAAATTTTTTACTAGACACCTTTTTATCTAAAAACTTCTTTAACTTTTGATTATCTTTTTATAACCTTTGTAGTGTAGTCGCTTTGGATTCATCAAGTGCTATCAAATTGTGTAGCCATTGTTTGATTAAATTTCTATATTTAGTTATATATTGTAAGACACTCTTTGCTGAATAAATCTAAAGTTATATAGGTAAAGTAGCTTCAAATCCATATGCTAACATGAAAGGAGAGTAACTAGTTTCTACTTTAACAATTATTCTATTAGCCCATAAGATTTCAAAAATGTTAAGATGTCAATTCTTTTTGTTGTCACAAACTAACTTTCTCATAATAGAAATCAAATTTTTATTAGTGGACTTCGCTTGTCCATTTCCTCATGGATAATATTTTGATGAATGGATGGAAATGATAAAAAACTTCCTAAAATTTTTAAAAACTCATTTGAGACAAACTATGGTCCATTATCAAGAATAATCTCATATGGAACTTCAAACCTAGAGAAAATTTGGGTTTTAAAAAAATAAATTACTTCACCTGTCACTGAACTTTTAAGAGCTTTAGATTTAGGTCACTTGGTGAAATAATTCATGGCTGTCAAAATATATCCATGACCTATAGATGAATGTGGGTAAATGTCTCAAATAAATTCCATGCCCCACTTAGTCAAAGTTTTTTCAAGAATAACTGGGTTTAAAGGCATCACAGGCAATCTATCCCTCCCAAAAAGAAGTTGATAAGGTATAAAAGAACTCACCAATTTATAAGCATCCTAGAATAAAGTGGGTCGATAATGAACAACTCTTAAAATCTTATAATCTATTGTTTTTGCATCATAATTTCCACCGCTACTTCCTTCATGATAATCCCTAAGAACCTTTTAAGTTTGATCATGAGTAAGACATCTTAACAAAACACCATCATGATTATGATAAAATAAAAAGCTTTCTAGTAAGAAAAATTTTAATGCCTTTAACCATAAATAAGTCTTTCCTTCTTATTTAAATTATTAGGACAAGATTGATTTTGAAAATAATAAACCAAACCATGATATCAGTCATTTTCAGCCAATAAACAGTCCCACTCATTCATTTCACGTCCAAACTTAAATTTTTTTATCAAAATAAAAAAAATTCATCATTTTATAGTGTGGTTTTGGATTTAAATTTTCATTAAATAAAATAATTAAAATGTTAATGTTCAAGGTGGAATTTTGAGCCAAGTGTTTGGCTAGTTCATTTCCCTTAATAGTTTTTGATGTTTCAAATTCTAGATCAAATTCTTGAGTATGAAAAATACACTTAGTGAGTCTTCTTTGAATAGTTGGCTATTTTAAAAGATATGATCAAACTAGTACATTAGATCACATAAAAACCTTGTTTTACATTAGTAAATATCTAAACTTAATTAAAGAAGAAACAAGAGAAAAAATAAAATTTTCAATGAGAGGGTACCTAGTTTTAGTATCTTTTAAGACTTCACTCATATAACCAATAGGTTTTTCTTCATTATTTTCAAATTCTTAAGTAACTACAAATCCTATAACCTTTTCTATAGCATTGATGTAAAAGATAAAATCTTTATTTAAATCAAGTTTGGAAAGGACAAGTGCACTCACAATAGCATTCTTGATAGAACTAAAAGCTAAATCAACATTTTCATCCCAAATGTAAATCTTATCTTTTTTTTAATAACAGATGTAATGAGTTAGATTTATCAACAAAATCATAAATAAATTTTATAATGAAGTTAATTTTACAAAAAAAATACCTTAAATCCGATTGATGTTTAGGATGAGGTAATTCTATTATTACTTTAACACACTCAGGATCAATATAAATTCCTTCTTTAAAAATTACATGTTCTAAAAACGTTCCTTTAGTTACACCAAAAATAGATTTTTTAGGGTTTAGAGAAATTCCGAACTTTTGACATCTTGTGAAAACTTCACAAATATGATCTGAATGTTTCTTTCTTTTCTTGGAATGCATAGTTTGGTCATCTAAGTAAACTTGGATGACTATGCCTATAATATCATCAAAAGTGAAATGAATAGCCCTTTGAAAAGTGGCTTCTGCATTCATTAAACCAAAAGGCATCTGATTGTAAGCAAAGGTACCTTTATGCATCGTAAAAATAGTTTTATGCCTCTCATCAGTATTAATGAAAATTTCATTATAACCTGAAAAACCATCTAATAAAAACATCATTTCAGATCCTATGACCTATTATAGAATTTGATCAATACTTGGTAAAGGAAAAATATATTTCACACTTACTTTATTTAAATCTCTAAAATCAACACAAAGTCTAATATCGCCATTCTTCTTTCTTACAGGTACTAGATTAGCTACCCATTCAAAATATGTTACAAGGAAAATGACACTAGTATCAATTATTTTATTTAGCTCTTTGTTAATGGTGTCTTCTAACAAAGGGATAATTCTTCATATTTTATATCTAATGGGTTTGATACCTAGCTTAATTTTAATTTCATGTCTAATACTATCTGTATCATAACATCTAAGATCCTTGTAAGACCATGTAAATATATCAATAAACTCTTTAAAAAGTTTAATTAATTTGATCCTTTCATTTTCAGTTACTTGGATCCTTAAATAGACATACTTAGGATCATCATCAGTGCCTAAATTTATGGGAATGGTTTCACCTATAATCCTCTTTGATGGATCTTCAGTGCTAGTGATTTTTGGCTAGTCATTAGGTGAAAACATAGATTCTAAACTTACTAAACTAGTAGGCAATTTGTTAAAACTTAGCTATAAATAATTTCCACAATTAAGTATATAATCATCATGATCAAAGTAATTCCCTTTGAGAAATGAGTCTATAGGTTCATTAAAACTAAAAATTGGCCAATTATCCTTCAAATTAGGGATCTTAGGATGGAAAAATTCAATTAAAGGAAAATCAACATTGGGTTCAAATTCACTCAAAGTAGCATTAGAAACATAAACTACAAGTTTAACTACTCTTATGTTAAATTCCCTAAGAACATGAGTAATATTTAAGGCTTCAAAATTTTCAATCAATGCTTAGACTTTCTTAGTGTAATGATGCAAATAGGTTTGATTAGCTTTATAAATTTTTTAAATATGTCTTACTGTTAACTCTGAGACTCTAAAAACTTCCAAATGTTTAACATTCAATTGTATAGTTTTCTCTAATCTCAAACATAATGCTTCAAATTTTGTTGTGTTATTAGTGTTTTCAAAAGACAATTTATAAACATAATGAAATATCTTACCAATGGGAGATGAGACAAATACCAACACCACTACCTTGTTGAGAATAAGCTCCATCAAAGTAAAGAGACCATAAAATATTTCTTTTAAATACTTTTTCATGTTGATTTTATGGTTCATCAACATTCAACAATTCATAAGTCCCAATACTTATTTCTATGTAAGAAATACTAGATGAAGAAGGATATTCAATCGAAGTACAAAAAAAATCCTCTCTTTTAATAAATGTAATCTCATTAACTGGAACCCAAGTCACATATCTACCAATAAATGCTCTAATTACCTTTGACCAATCTCTTCCTAATAACATTGCATAATTATTAGGAATATCTAAGACCTGAATATTGGTCATACATATAATATACTCATCATGTACAATCTTGATGACTATGCCACAAAATTTACCTTAGCTTGTAGTTTGTCTAGCATCAGAGCTAGTAAGTATTTTGCTATCTACTTCATAGAAAATACCCAATTGATCAACAATACATTTTGGCATGATATTATTTGAATCATTAGTATCCAAAATATAATTATGAATTATTTTGTTACCAATCTTAATTGTGACATAAAAAGGGGGAATGTAATCAGCAGGGGGATCAAATTGTTGAACATATATATGTTCTAAATTATTTTCCTCTTGTAGACTTACATCAGTTCTTGGATTTTTAACTACCTCATTAATCTTATCTAATTGTCCAAGAAGACTAGAAGCCTAAAATAATGAAAATACAGCTCTAATGTTTGATAAATAATCAATTATGTTGTAATTCTTAGCATCTGTTTGTCTAAAATTCTTAGATATATAATGTTAATACTATGTGTTACTATACCCATTTTCAAAAGGAATGTTTTGATCATATTTATTACTATCATTTTGATCTATTTTACCCTTATCATCCAAAAAAGGTTTGTCACTTGTTGTTTTAGTATTTTAAGGAGCTTTATAATCCTTATTTATAGTATTTATAATATAGACATTTTAATTTTCTGAAGAATCATCAAGAGAATTTACATTATATGTTGAATCCTCAATTATTTTATTCTTTCCATGTAAAAGATACTTTTTAAACTTAATAACAAATTAGCATGTTTTAGGATTATGCTCAAGTTCACAAATATTACAATAATAATAAATATTATCATCTTTCATATTTTTATGTGAAGAAGAGGTTTTATCATTAAGCTATCTCTTAAGAATGACCAATTCATTGCCTAGACTTTAAATCGCTTTTAATATTTTGGCATTATCTGAATTCAACCTTGTGGTAGATCTATTTTTAAAACCTACATGTTTCATATTTTTCTCATAATCAATACAAAATCTTATGTTCTGATCATACTCAACTATATATTTATCCTCTAATGTTATTTTGTATTTTAAGGGTAAAGCATTATAAAAATAAAGTCTAGACAACATTTTAGAAGGTCTAAGATCACCTGGACTCTTCTGCGATAACTTGATGAACCTAGAAACAAAATGATACATGGTTTCCCTTGAATCTAACAAAATATTTGAAATATCATTAACTAATCAAAATTTTCCTTGTCTTTATCGAAGGACAATTCTAATCATTCCTCTATGTCATTCCAACTATCAATCACTGTTATAGGCAAACTAACAAATGCATGATAAGCATTTACTTCTAATTTTTGTGAAAAACCCCATAAACAATCTTCTTATTAGTTATCCTAAGAGTTACACAAACTAATCTAAAGGCTTCTAAGTGATTTTTCCAAGATTATCCAATAGTATAAAAAAAATTGGTATATTTAATCCTTTAAGATAAGGTAACTTACCTGAACAATTTTTGACATTGATTGGGTTTGCAAACATCCAAGGAGCTATAGTTATCTAATGTTATTTCTAAACTTATTATTCATCCTCACCTTCCATGAGTTCTTATATTTCTCTATTATTCTAAAATCCATGAAAAAGATCTTATAATCTTCATTCTTTCACTAACTATTCTCCCACTGGTCAATTCACTTCTAGTTGATTCCTATGTGGTGGATCTCTGACAATCTGATCTGCCATTAAAAATTTTAGTATATTCTATCTAAGAGGGATGATGTACCTAAAATTCTTGACTTAAATGTTGATCAAACAAAGGAGTTACAATAATTTCAACAAAATCATCAAAAGGGAAAGAGTAAAAAAGATAATGAATTCTAGGATTAGATTAGTAGCTAACACTCCTCTATTTTCTATAATTTTCTTATTTAAATTGATTATATCATATTGATTTTCACATGTCAAAATATAATACGAATAGATTTCAAACTTAGTAGTTTCTAATTCTTCATTAATAAATTTTAATAACTTGAGTAAGCTCTTCAAGATGATTATACCATGCAAAACACGTTAAATTAAAAGCAATATCAACTTGATTTTCTTATGCATTAATAATAGGTTGAATAATAGAAAGTTGTTTACCTCCAAGAACCATTATAAAAATAGATTTATAAATAGTTTTCCCCAGCAGAGTCACCAAATTTTTTGATGATGAAAAATGTTTCATCAATGAATCAACCCTTTCACCTATCACAAAGGTCAAGTTGGAATCGTACCAGTCTAAATATAGGGGTTCTAAAGGTTCATCTAAGATATTAAATACACAAGGGGTTTTTATTATAAATTCTAATA
This sequence comes from Torreya grandis, assembly GCA_037957365.1. NCBI lineage: Eukaryota > Viridiplantae > Streptophyta > Pinopsida > Cupressales > Taxaceae > Torreya > Torreya grandis. The sequence continues at coordinate 494,399 of JARHVA010005679.1, read as the reverse complement.
AAATAATTAATAAGTAATTTATTCCGTTATCACAATCAAAAATCTGTTATAGAAATAAAAATCAGTTAGAAATAGAAATTTGTAATCTATTCTATCTGATAGAGAAAACCTATTAATTAGATAATCTCTTGAAGAATATAAATCTGATTCTAAATGTATATATGTATTCATATGAATTTTATTATTTCTTAATGGTTTAAAGATTAACTGTAAGAGAGGAAGAAACTAAAACAAAATGACAAATAAAGGAACAACAAACAAAAGAGAAAGAAATAAAACTAAATGAAAAATAAACTAAGATTTAAAACCTATAAAATCTAAATAGGCAAACAACCCTAAACTTGTAAAAATAAAAATGTAAGCTAAAACAATCTATTAGAATAATGAAAATTAAACAAATTAAAAATAATTTAAAACTAATTTAACCAAAAGGAATAGTAAACTATAACCCTAATTAAGAAACATATAGATAAAAAAACTAATAACTAAAAAACTAAAACAATTTTAAACTAATAACTAACTAAATAACTACTACTAGTCTAGAAAAAAATAAAAGCTCTTAAAGAAACTATTTGAACTATTTAAAACAAGACAAATAAATTAGAATATATCTAACAAAAGAAAATATCTAGAAGAAAACTAAAAATCTAGTATATTAGAAAAGAGTTAATTATTTACAAAAGAGTTCTGAGTCTCAAAATGAGAGTTGTCTTAGCATAAAGGACAAATTTTAAATGAGAAATCCAACAGTATTTCATTACAAAACTTGAAAGGACAACTCAACAATTGAATAGATCAATGAAATGTCATGGAAAGACAAAATGATCATCATTTTTAGGTTGAATACTTGAGCTTTATGCATATGACTATAAATAATAGTCATCAAAAGATATTAGACTTATAAAAATTTAAATAATCAATAATAAGTGACAAATATAATTGGATATACCTATGTTACATAAGTGATTACTCAACTGTCAGATAAAGTACTATTGAGTCTATCTATTAAAACTTTACCATCTTAGATAAATTGCATAGAAATAAGAGATAAATGATTGATTTTATAATAATATTTTAGTCTCTAATACATGTTGAGCTTCTGTCTTCAAAAGTATGCTTGATCTCCTTTTAAATCCTCAACTTTAATTATGAAATAAGTTATAACTAACTTTAGTTAGTTATTAGTTAATATTAACTAATTGACTTTTGTAAAGTTAATAAATTAGCTAAATAGTGTGAAGATAAATTAGTTAAGACTTTTAAAGTCTTAATTTGATCAAGATATTTAATTAAATAGACTAGGTACTAACCTTAATAGGTGGGGACCCAAATTAATTAATAATATAGTAAGATACATAATAATCATAAAATAAAAAATAAAAAATTAATAAATCCCACTTATGCTTAAACCATAACACATTTAAATTCAACTTAAGCATATATAACCATATCAAACTCCAAAATATTTGTTTTGACCAAACTTCTCAAAATTATCAAAATTGAAGTATCATATTGAAATATCAAAGTGCATGATAAGTTTTGTACTTAAACAGAAATTATCTCTTGAATGACCAATAATCATCCAAGTCAGATAAAAATTCAATTATTGGTTTGGATTGCTAATTAAGACAAACATTATATTGTATTTCTATAGTAGGAAAAGGCAAAAATCTAGTCTTTGCATTAGATGTATCATCATCAATTTCTAACTCAACCCTCTTAATCCTCCTGAGTTCACTAGATGCTTCAAGTTTAGCTTTTTACATGGTAGAACTCTTTTCAATAGCCTGATCAGTAATGTCTATGGTTTTCCTTCTATTAACATATCCTTGACCTCTCAAATTCAACCTTTTAGACCTCAGAAGGGGTTCACTATGGGCTCTTGAAAGGCTTAACCTCCTATAATTTCCACCAAGTTCTACATTAGATGGAGCAGGTGTGTCTAAAAGAGTGGAAACTTTCCTAAGATCCTTGGCATGAGTTATTTATTTGTTAAGCTAGTTTTTAGGGTGATTATTGGGAAGTTAGTTGGATATAATTGGTTGATCAACTAGTTCTCCTCTAAGAATAGGGTATTACAATTGCAAATAAGGATCATTCTCAAGATGATGCTCAATAAAATGAGAACTACCTTGGGATTGAGAATGGGCTCTAAATATCTAACCTCAAAATCTCATATGACCTATATGGTCTATAAAACCACCATAGCCCCTCTAGATAGGAAAAGTGTTTAGATCATTCCAAAAATTAGGGTTAGAAGAATCAAAATGAATAGACTTCTTTGTGCCCTAAATAAATCTGGGCTTGAAATGCCCAACACAAAAACTAGCCCTATTAGAACTTCTACTATGAATTGACTGACCACCTTGGTTTGACATTTATCCCCATCCTCCATCATTACTATTTTTAGTTAGTTGTTCCCACCTAGACATACTAAAAGAAGAAACAATCTGAAATAAGTGCCAAAATTCAAAATCTGAGACCATGATTGTATTTACAACATAATCTAAAAATATAATGCATTCACTATATCTAAATCATAAAAATATAAAATTTCATGATTTAATCATATGAAAGTTTGATTCCAATTTAAAAATAAAAACTATCTGAAGACCACTGAATCATCAAAGTCAAACTGAAACATTTATATCACTTCAAATATATCATCAAAATGTTAAGAATTGAGAAAAATAAGTCTACTACAACTATAAAATAAGTTGAATCATATATGCATATTTTATTCAATTATCCACCATGCTTTTCAAAATCATTGAAACATAAATAAAATCATCAACTAATTGTTAAAATTTCATAATCAACTATACATCTACAAATATCATTAATCAATAGGGTCCCCGATATAGTTTTAGGCTTTATGATAGAATCATCACTATGGTAGTAAGTATAGATTTTAAAAATTAGGAGGGGTGTAGAAAATAGGCATAAAAACCTCCACTCATGAGAATTCTTACCTCATCAACATGCTTACTTAGATTTGTTTGAGCCTTTTAAAAATTTGTTTATGTATGGGAACATAGTGAATTCTATTTGAGTAACCAAATTTACATCCTCATATCTTTGACCACACTTCATTACATGACTTGAGATCTGGTGCATAATTAATATGGAATAATTTGAACACAACCATATCACCAACTTCCCTTGACTCATTCCCACATGGTAATGCTGATCCCATCAAATTTTCTACTCATATTTTTTGCCACTAGACCCAAAGTGTCTAGAAGATAATTATGATTAACCAGATGAAATCCACTCATCCACACAAGAACTTAAAGATTATAAAACATATTAGAGACCTTTTACACATTCTCAATATTCCATACTTATCCTTGCATATCTCTAATCATGCCAAAATACAAGTTTAACCAATCATACTTCAAACATACTAGGATAAGCACATTGCACACTGTGTCATTATCACATAGACTATCAAAGCACTTCATCCACTCACCTAGACACCTTCATGACATCACCATGAAATCATTGATAATACTAAAAAAATAAGGTGTAAATATTTATAGCCTATAATTCCATCCAAGAGTTCATTGGTGAATGGAGCTAGGAAGGGGTTAGTGATGTAGGTGACATTCAACAATCTATAATCAATGTAGCTATGAATGTGCCTATCCTTATTGATGCTAACAACTATGTGGCTTACCCATTCAGATTCATGCATAAGGTATATGATGCCTATGGTCATCATACCATCAATCTCCATTTTGACCTTGTCACAGAGATTGGGGTTCATTCTATAAGGGTACTTCTTGACAAGTCTTACGTTGTCCACCAACTTTATACTCATTTTCCCAAGGGATGGGTGGGTGCCCTTCATGTCTCAATAATTTTGAGGGAATAAGTCTTGGAACTCCTTCAAGAGATACAAAATTTGTTCCATCTCTATGTCATACCAATATGTGCCCAAAGTAGCCATCTTTATTTTCCCTTCTGAGATAATGTCTTCCTTGGTAGTTTTAAGTGGTACACAATTGGGCTCATTTCTTACCTGATTCAATTCCTCGACTTGCCTAGTTTCCTTAGTTATTTTGATGAAAATATGAGTAAGATATTTTGCATTGGGGTTGTTGTCATCTACTTGGCACACTAGCTTTTTTTGCCTGTCAAGGTCATCCAGTTGCATGCCTTCCATGTTTCATCATCCTCTTCACTTTAGTCACTATTGACCACTTATTCTTCAAATAAAGCCAAGAGAACCACTTTTTTCCCAAAACATGTCTTTTAGGCACTCTTATAGGATTTTAGTGTCCTCAAAAACTACCTTGTGAATTACTTGTAGTAGCTCAATCAATTCTAGGTTCTATGAAGAAAAGGAGGTGTGTATAAACCATTCCTTAAGTACATCCCAATTTTATATCTAGTGGCACGTCTCAGTTTCAATGTACAATGTTTGTTCCCATGTCTTCAAGGTTATGTAGAAGGTGTGCACCCATAAGTTCCTTGGGGCATTCTCACTACAAATAATCCATGTTTCTTTACACAAATACAAATGCATTATTAATTCAAAATCATCAGATTAGGTAGATATGTCTAGGTCCTTGTTGCTTTTCCTAAATATAATGCATATGGTTACTTTCACATCTTTCCAAGTTGGCAAGGTAGGACTTTATACTACCCACCAATGAGTAGCAATGCTATTCAAAGTATACACTAGTGCACCCATCCTATCTACCTCCTTTGGGATGCATGATTCAAGGTTGTGTACATAAATTTCCATATGTTTTCTCCCCTCATATTTTTGGAGTGTTGTAATTTTACCTTTACTTATTAAAAACAATCTCTTTCCCTTCTTCCTATCATAAAGGACCCATCTTCTTGAAGTTTGATCAATCTGGACCCAACCAATCCTCACAGGTGTTGGTGCCTTCATGCACATTAAGTGATACCTTTGACCAGTGGTTTAATAATCTTCTTCAACCCATTGATCTCAAGAAACATTAGTGGTATTTGAGGCTGACTATATATCTTCCCAAGAAATCACTCCTTAAGCATTGGGGTTGAGAGTATTAGAGCCTTGAATCATGATGTTATATATATGGTTGATCTCATCCTCAAGATCAACACTTTATACATAAGGGGGTTCTTGGTCACTTGAGAGGGGGATAAATACCCTCTCCTTGCCATTTTCAAACGTCATACAATACTTATTGAAGTGCATATCTACGTTATTCATATAACAACATGGCCTCCCTAAGAGTACTCAATAATTGCCTTGTTCTACCAAATCGATCACTTCAAAGTCAGCTCAGAACTTAGAGCCCATGATATCTATGATGGTGCTATTCAAAATTCTAATTGGTTGTACTCTAGTCTTTTTACATATAAATAACACATGGGGGGAAGGCCTCAAGTCTAGCCTACCCATCTTCTCTCATGCATTTTTGGTCAAAATATTGACCTCAATGCTTGTGTCCACAAGGACCTCACATATAAACCATCCATCAATGGTGGCATTCATAAGGATTTCTTAATCATACTAAACATTCTTTGTATGCCTTACTCCTCATGCTCTCTCCATGTGTGGCATAATAACTTCAACTAGATTTTTCCTTACTTGTTCCAAGAGTAAATTCTTTAATAGGGGCAACATCCCTTATATCTATAAGAGGTGCAGGAAATTTATTAACTCTTGGATTTTAGTCTCCTATCTATCTTTCTTCTTGAAAGAGGATTTAACTGATGCTTCTAGGTCTCATGCCAATTAAATTTCTCCTTACAGGTTCTGAATCACACTCATAACCTACTGTAATACATCTTTCTAGCATGTAAGGTCTAGATAAGGCATAGCTTTGGGTTTAGGTCATATTATACATTTAGTGTGGGATTGTTCCCCATATTCTAGGTGAAACTCTAGTACTAGCATAACTGGTGGTTGTGTGGTGAATCCACTATGATTATTTTCCTGTACTTTGATTAGCTCTGTGCAAGTCAGTTGTGCCTTTAAAGTCCACTTCTCCATTTCTAGCTCATGTCTGATCATTCTTTCACCCTTGTCTATGATAGACGTACCCTAGGTAAATTTATTATAAAAGTCAATGCATTCCTTGACCTTATGTGATCCTCAATAATATCCACAAAATGGATGTGTATGGCAATCATGCTAATAATGATCTATCGAATCATGCTTGGAACATGAGCATGGTGGGAATATTCCTCCATCATATCCTCCACCTCACCCTCTGGCACTTCTTTGCATCCCATAACCTATATTTTATTAGTCGTAGCTTTCATTTCCTTGGTTATTTTACCCTTCAACTGCTATAGTTACCTATCATTCACCTCTCTCTATATTTTCATGTATCTTGTCGATCACTCAGTGGTCAGTGATAGTATGAGTATATTAATTTCAAAACTGATAATAGATTATTGTGTTAACCTAATTGGTGCATTATAACAAAGGGAAATTACAAACATCATGCACCTCATGACAAACCTCATATCTTAGAAATAATGTGTACACATTCCTTTGAGGGAAATTATTCCTGTTATGGAATTCCATCTCATAGTTGGTACACCATAATCCACCTTGAGAATCTTACACTGAACTAGTGGTCAACTTTTGGAGTTGGCTATCCATAGATGAAATCTATGCCTCCATGAATGGGATAATTCTAGTATCAACACTCTTGACTACCTCAGCTCTAAGCATAACTTTAAGTGCTTTGTAAGGGTTGGTGAATGTCTTCATGGATAGTGCTCTTTATAATGGTACTAGCAATCCTCTAATGAACCATTGTGCATGCTAGGAGGGGTGAATGTCATAAGGAAGCTTAGAAAGAAGTATTTTGAAATTGGCATCATATAAGTGCATGCTTTATGAGAGCCCTTGGTTAATATCCTTGAGTACATTGACTCTTTGTTGTTCAAACTAAAGTATGTCAAATTCCTTCAGGAATGCTTCCTTAAAGGTGTTATATTCAATCATAACTTGGTTAGGATCAAATTTCTTATTCCAAGTATGAGTGAGGTTAAGTAGAGTTATCATGAACTATGCTTATTTGCATTCCAACTAGGTTATATCTTGAGTGCACCATTGTAGTTCACATTTTATCATTTATTTAATGATATTTTCCACATTGCAATACTTTGGTAGGTGCATGGCCATCTCATAGTAAATTTATTATAAGGGCATAACTAACATCTGAGGCACTTGTCCCTTGGTGTTTATCTTGGTGATGGTCCTCCAATGCCTCCAAACACTAGGTTAGGCACTAGTCCTATTGTTACTATTGGTTCCATTGATGTTGAAAGCATGGTACTACTTACGTGTGACATTGGGCCACTTATTATGGGCTATTGTCCAGTCTACGTAGATGACATTAGCTGAAATAGAATTCTTACACTGATGTTATATATTATTGATCTAGTGCCCAAAGGTCTTGAGTTATTTGTGCTCAATTCTCATTAGGAATAATTTGTTCAATCACAAAATTATACTCTAAGTCTACAAAATAATCAAAGTTAATGTTGATAATAGGGTCAATTATCACTCTTCTTTCATCTTATGGGGGATATAGCACATGAGCTTGTGCCATAGGTTCAAAGGGGGTAGGTACATCTAGTGCATCTTTAGTGGTTAAATTTTATTGGAACCCAAATTATTCTACACCCATCAATTATTGAGCTCAATATATGGATTCAAAGTTTTTCTCCTCTTGGCACTATTGTAATTCAAGAGATCCTTCCCCATACCCTTCTTTTTCACTATGAGTTCTCTTGACACTTCCAAGTTATAGATATTCTATCATCTTGTGCCTTCTCTTGTTATAAGTCTATTGCCTAAGCTCTCAGGTGGCAATCTACTCATCTGCTTCTCCCCCTCTATACTACTCATATGTAAAATGACTTTATCCTTCCATTCTCATGGTTTCAAAGCCATAATCCACCATCAAATTTTTAAGCTCTGCATTGAACTCTTTCACAAATATGCCTCTAGTTTTGCATAGAAATTGATACTCTACTTCTTTAGGGTAGGACTATGTCAACACTATGAACTCAATAGCATAAATATTTAGTGCTCCTTAACACCATTTCTTTACATCTCTAGTCCAATTGGAATCTAGGTTCTCAAGTCTCTCTAGGCTCTCTTTTATCCTCTCAAGGAGTTGCCCATAGATTTATCTTCTATGGGTTACATATGCAACCAACTATTGCTACACATGCTCAAGTAGTTCATAAAATAAGACCTCATATAGATTATCATATAGGTTATTTTGAACCCACTTCCTTAGATTTTGTCTTTTATAAGATGAATTATTTAGTGCATATTTGTCTTCCACCTATTGTAGCTAGTTCTTGATGTTATCAAGGGAGAGTCAGAGCATTGTTCTATTGTACCATTGCAACAACAAAATTCAACATGGGTCTCAACAACATAACTAAAATGTTGTGGAAAAGGGGGTTAATTCATTTATTCATGGGGTGATTCACTTATTTGGTTTTCCAAGTTAGTTCTAGAATTTTTATAACTAGGCACAACCATATTATGTTCTTGTAATGCTCAATATTTATCACTCTTCTACGTTGGTATTAATTCACACAAGGCACAAGCCTTGTGCACTCACCTAAAGTGCAATAGAGAAATAATTAGGGCCCACATTGGGCTAGTTATGCCATGGTGCAATGCATCACATATAAGACTTGGTCATTTAGAGAAGGATTTTAGAAGATTCATTGGTACAAGCTAGTTTTAGGATAGGTTGATGGTCTATATGTGTGGAACCTATTTGGGGAACTAGTTTTAGTCATTAGGGTGTAAGCTTATATCAGGTTGGATCCATAATATCATGAGTACAAGCCTCTATTTCACTAATCTTAGTGTCATTTAGGTGCTCTTAAAGGGTCAAAGGGCTACTCAGTTCACTTGTTCATGTTAGGCTTGTGCTTTATTCATGGATCTCAACAACTAGCACATGCCCCTTTTCTCACTTATACTATTTCAATAGAGCATGATGAAATCTTTGACTAACATATGGATACCATTAATTCTGTAAACTATAAATTTGATTAAACTCAACATTCATTTATTGAACTTAAACCATTTTAATTAGTACATTTATTATGCATTCCCATAGCAAAGTGAAATACATTCAACTAGATAACACCATGATTTAATGAAACCATCCTTATTAATTACTTAAATTTAAATTCAAAACATAGTTCATATCATGTAAAATAGAGTGCATGCATAATTCTAAATGATTAATAGCCTAGAGGCTCACAAGAGAGCATGGGCATATACAAATAGAGCCTAAAAGACATCCAAGCTAAATATAAGTATTAATGGTAGTTAAAACATGCACACTAATTTTTTTAGAGCTTCACTTCATCCAATTGCATCTCTCTTTACTGGTTTGAGCTTGGATTTATAACACATAGGAGCATCTCCATGCTAGGGTGGATAGTACATGTCAGGTGTTGAGCTAGAGCGTTTATTGGTCATTTCATTGGCTCCATCACCTTGCATCCTTTATGATGTGGTTACCATTGTAGACACTATAAAATTACACACAATAGTTTTATATGTCGAAATGGATTTGACCCCTACATAACACTAAGTCTAATTAACTACTTAGCTAACTAATCTCACCCATTTATTAATTTACTAACCTAACTCTTTAACCCCCTCATTTTAAATTATTTTCACCCATTTTACTCTAGACATTTGATTGTTGATGATCAACCTAACCACTAATGATTAACCTGAGCATCGATGGTCAAGGCCTCAACCTTCCTAAAAATCATTACCAAATGTATACAAGATAAGCATGGAATAATTAATATGTTCACCTTATAAAATTTCAACCAACTACAAAGCATCATAAATAACAACTTTATCCTCCTATCTAATTATCAACTTCCTCCATACTAATTAACAACTTCATCTTATAAAAGGAAAAGAGTAGGATGTGAATGGGATGAATGTCTAAGTTATCAAATCTTCTTGCACATAGGTATCTATCCTTCTTTCAATAATCAAGCAAAAAAATTGGAGATCTGAACCTTTGTCCAAGTTGTTCTCAAGGCTAAATAATTTTCACTCTAGCCTAATTGTTCTATCCTTCCACCTATTTCTAACTATTTTTGCTTTTCCACATTTAGAAGAAATAAGAAACTAGATAATGGTTAGGGGTTAGATGATACCCAGATGAAGTTTGCGCACCGTATCCAGACATTGAAGGGACTCCTCTTTGGCTGTGGAGGATGACTCCTGTAGATAAGATAGACTTAAACAAAGAAGCTATTAGATAGACATATGGTGGATTGCCAAGCAAAGCTCAGTCCCAGAAATGCAAAGACTTCCTTGAGGGATGACAACCCACTAGTTGAGAAAAGAGAATGTCGAATAAAGAGAAATAATGAAAGACTAAGCAAAAGAAATAGAGATAATGCGTACCTATATTCTGCTGTTAGTCTTCCATAGTCACCGACGTCGATTATTCTATCAGCATTAGTTGTTAAGGCTGCTGACATCGGTTATTATGCCAATGTCGATTGCGGCAATGGTCGATGTCAGTCATGGTAATGGCCTTAGACAGGTTCTGGATGGGTTTTATGGTCGATAGAGGGATCTGGAAGGAGTTTGGGTCTATTTGGAGGTCTGTACAAGATTGCAGGGAAGTCAATAGAGTCTTAAGAGGGACAAGGGGTAGAGGAGAGGTTGTCAAAAAGGATATGGAGTATGGGGAAGGCCTCTTAGCCTCTCCAGGAAGGCAGTTAGGTCTAGTCTGGTTAATAGCTAGGTCTGGGTGATGAAACATAGAAGGAGTAAGAAGAAACTAACTACAAATACATTCTAAGCTACTAAAATGAAAAGAGAGAAGAATACTTAGCTCTTGCATGGTGCAGAACCAGAGGTGTTTGAAATGCTTGTACTTGTTGTGGTTGTAGCCAGAAGAGCATTGGTTGAAGTCTAATAATTGATCTCAGAGAGTCCCTATTGATGTCTAGGTGTGAGAGCCGAGAGAGGAAGAGAGTCGAGAGAGAGCATTTGCCTACCATTCAAAAAGTTAGCATTCTAGGCGTAGAATGTAGTTTTAAGGCAACCAATGTCAAAAATACTACTGACGTCAGTCGACAGTTGATCGACGTCAGTGGCTAGAAGATAGGTAAAAAGGCTAAAAATAGCCTTTTATCCATTTTTCCATCTACTGAGGTTAGCTGGTCGTGGTTAAATGGTCGAAGGCAAGTTTAATAGGTGTGAGGATGAGTGGGAGAATTAAAATGGGGTTTAAGTAATTAAGATTTGCCATGGGGTGATGGAGGTATCCAAGGAGAGGTATCCAAGGTGGGGTGTGATGGGTGATGTGTCAAGGGTGTTATTAATTTAAAATAGTTAATTTATTTTAAATTAATAATTGTGTGGGTTAGGAATGTTTAGATATGGATCAAGGGGACCAAGAGGGAGTCGACCAAGGAGTAGACATGATTTTGGTGTCTACATTTGCCCCTTTTTGTCTTGTTGGTTATTCTGACGAATTGCAAGACAAAAATAGGAGTAAGTTGTCCCAGGTATAGGATGAGGTCTTTTTTTGTCCTATTGGTTGTTCTGATGAACTTCAAGACAAAAATAAGAGTAGGTTGCCCCGATTATGGGATGAAGTATTCCCCCTCAAAGCGAGAGTCGAGGGAAGGGAACCTAAAATTGGGTGTTGATTTGATAGATAGTGGATGGATAGGGTGAAGTTTGAGTGTGAACACTGCAAAGGGTGGGATTGTGTGTATACCACTTCACGTGATAGTCAGGTCAAATTATCACAGTCAAAGGTCGAGGAGTGCTAAAATCAAAATAACTGGGCCCCAACATTTAGTCATAGCTGATTGGGTTAAATGATCCAAGCTGTAGCTCTAATGGTCATCATGCTCCAAGTATCCTAGGCTCAAGAAGTGATCTTGGAAAACATGAAAATGTCACAAGTAGTGGGGATCAACTTGCTTGTGATCCAATACTTGTGAGGGTCGTAATGTGATGTGCAGACAATTTTGCTAACTATTCATGAGGTAGCATACACGCAATCAAACAACCAAGGTAGAGTTGTCTTGGAAATGATCATGGTCGAAAGAGATAGTCACGATCTCCAAAGTCATTGGTCGAGTTGGGTTGAGATAGATAGTTGGTCGAATGAATGCGGTCAATGTCATTAGGGAGATGATCGGGTGAATGGATGAAGGAATGGCCGAGCTAACCCCAGAAGACCCCATGTTAACTGAGTGCTGCCTACATAGCCCCTATTGTAAGGGCCTCAGGCCAATGTAGTTCTCCCTAAAAGGGAGGAAGGGTCAAAGTTATGGATTGTTTTGGTTGAGGTCAAGTCATGGTCAAAGGGAATATGGTTTGTCCATCAAGTAGATGAACAAACAAGTGTGGCCGAGCTAACCTTAGAAGACATCATGTCAACTGAGTGCTGCCTACATAGTCCTAATTGTAAGGGCCTCAGACCAATGTAGTTTAGAGGAGGAGTTAAAGTGGTCGATAGTGGCTATTTTGGTCAGGTTATAAATGATTAGGGATATGATGATGCTACAGCCTTTTCCATATTGTGTGATGGTGTATTCTGTAACATTGGTTGAGTGGTCTTTCATCCCTAGTAATTTTCCATATTAGTAATGGTGTATGCTAAAAATGAATTGAAGTTATTTATGCTTCAGCAAGTAATGGTTTATGCTTAACATAAATTGTGTGCAGTCGATAGTTTCCATGTGTATTGGTTTCCATAGAAACTATGTGAAATGGACTATGTCTTGTTAGTGGTCTGAAAATGTTTGGTTTGGTTTGGTTGGATAGGAGATGATTTGGTTGGATTGTATGTGACCAAGGTGTAAGAAGTGAAAGGCGCATTGCTCTTTCATTGACAAGGACCATAATGATTGCATAGATAGGGGCTTTTAGAAACAAAAGCTCCGTTCATGCATTACGTCGTTGACCATTGATTGTGTTAGAGAAGTACTCAAATCACTTGACGTTAAATGAGCTCAAAATCCCTTGAGTATGTTGGGATGATAGGTTTGATTATGCGATATGAGAGGATGGGGTAACCCTTTTTGGTAGGAATAACCTTGCCCCTTTGATAGGCAACCCTGAGAATGACTATAGGCAAGTCCATGACTTAATAGTTTGTCAGTCAATTTTTTTTTTGGGTAGACTAATCGATGCGGGAAGTCCAAATAGGGATGTTGTTTTGTTTAGTGGTCATTTGTGAAGCTGATCGATGTAGGAAGCTTCTAAGTAAGTGTTGTTTGTAGCAAGATGTTTAGGCATAGCCATCCTTCGAGGGAGTGGTCTATATTTTTGCTTTATATATGTTTTGAGGGATTTGAATAGCTGTCCTTCCAGGGAGCAGTCTATTAGCTACAATAATGATGATGCAAATGTCTTTCGAGGGAGCAGTCTGCATTTAGAGTTTATGACCTTTTGATATAGGCATCCCAGTTTTTTTTTTTTAGACTAGACTTTGGTCATGGACTTGACTATAGAGGTTTAAGGGTTCCCTTTTATTAGGACAAAGTATTCATGCTTGACAAAAGGGTTGACTAATGTTTGTAGGGTTGAGGGTTGAAAGGAATAGGAATGAGGATAATGGGGATTGCTCAAGGGACAAGCTCAAGTTAAACGTTAAGTGAATGATCACCTGAATAATAGTAGAATGGTCGTAGATGCAAGGCATAAAGGGGCTCAAGTGCTGGTCGGTGTTCGAAAGAAGATAGATGATAAGTCCATGATCTATGTTTGTGTGTTATGTAAGGTTTGAGTCAATTAGGAGCAAACTTGCCCCATTTGCTTCTTTCCATATTGGTCACGTGTTGGTCGATGTTTGGTTGGTTGATGTCTGGTTGATGTTGGTTGAGGCTTGGTCGATGCTTGGTCAATGCTTGGTTGAGGCTTGGTCGATGCTTGGTCGAGGCTTAGTTGAGGTCACGATAGTTAGTATAAAGGTGGATTCCCCCAGCTACTTGTGATGGGGATAATCTTTGGCAGATTTAGTTTGAGAGGGTGAGATCTTGATCTCCCAGGATGGAGGTAAAAATCTTAGAATCATAGATGGTAATGGAGGCAATGGTTGGTAATGATTTGATTAAAGTGGCCAGTGGTTGGGGGTCTTTAGGTTGGACCAACACTGCTTGTAAGGCCTTGATCAAGGTTTGATGATTTTGTGGAGAGCTTTGAATGAGGTCATACAAAGATGTCTTCACAGAAGCTTGGCGAAGTTGTTTCACCATGGAGTCACGAATTGTCTTTGAAGATGTTGGTCGAGACGCACCCAAGGTTGAAATCTTAGGTTTTGGTGATGGAGAGGGCTTGATGGAAGGATATGTCCGAAGGATAGAATCCTTCTCTTTCCCTTTATCCTTCATGGTTTGTGACCTGGTGGCCACATTAATGGTGTTGATTTTGATTAATGGGGTTAAAGGTGGTAGAGGGACCATAGTCTGATGAGGGGATCCTGGCTTAGGTGAAGATGTTTGGGAGGCATGTGATGATGTCAGTGATTTTTTTAAAAGAGTCAAGAGGGTCGCTAATAAAAGGGGTGTCCCTTTTCAAGTGTTAGTGAATGACCACTTTAAGAGCACAACAATGCTCAGTGTCATGTCCATGTGTGCGATGATACGTGAAAAATTTAGTGTCATCAAACCAAGATGGTTTTGGTTTGAGCGTTGATGAGTGTGAAGGTGAGGAGGCTTGGGAGGCATGAAATAGTGTTGATGGTTTGTTGAAAGTGGGGTCAAGAGGATCCTTAGTGAAAAGGGTGTCCTTTTTTAAGTGTTGGTGAATGATCACTTTAAGAGCACAACAACGCTCAGTGTCATGCCCAGGTGTGCAGTGATATGCACAGATTTTAGTGTCGTCAAACCAAGCGGGTTTTGGTTTGAGAAGTTAGTATGATTTAATAGCTGGGAGACTGATGCTAGAAGACTGTAACAATTGGCGTAGCAGTAGAGCATATGAACCCACTAATGGGTCTGTGCTTATTGATGCCTTAGGTGTTGATGACTTTTATTTTGGAGTTGTAAGAGGAGTTTGTTGTACCATCTTTTTGTTTGGTAGTGTGGCTGCATGCGTAGACAGCACCTTCATGGTGAGAGGTGTTGGATGTTTTGGAGGAGGTATGTTTTTTATTGGTAAAAGGAGTGATGGAGGCAATTTATTTTTACCAGGTGTTGGAGTAGGAAACACTCCTATTAAGGTAGAAAGATGAGGCCCCAAAATAGAGGGCAATGGTGAAGGTGGGGGAGGAGTTCTCTGACATGGTTTAGTAGCCTTCTTTAGTATGGTGTGAGGGCCACTATTGTGCGAGGCGAGGTTTAAGTCTACCTTCACTTGTGGGTGAGTGAGGTTTGAGATAGGGCAAACACCAAGGGATTTAATGTGTCTTAGCTTGGTGAATGATTGTAAGAGTTCAAGCAATTATGAGGTCGAAGACATGTCAAACTCAATAATCACAGGCAAAAAGTGAGAAAGAACCATCACTGGATCTTCCTTGGTCAATATGGGTGAAGTGACAAGTTCTTCTCTTGGTGGAGAAGGAATGGGAGAATGTGACTCCTTGAGACGATAGAGAGCAGGGATGATCGTACCTTCTACTTGCGGTCTAAGAGTGGGAAAGGTATGGTCCTCCACTAGTAGTAGGAAGGATGAAGGTGGGGCTAGTGGCATCGGTATGGTCAAAGTGTCCTCCAATATAAGGGAAGTCGATGGAGAACTAACAAGAGAAGAAGGTTCATCTACTTGTGGAAGAGAAATGGGAGAAGAAGACTCTTCCACCTATGAAGGACCAATAGGTTGACTAACCTCTTCGGACTGTGAGGCTGGTCAGGCACAAGAGGAGAGACAGTGTTGACTGTGTGTATATTATGCTCTTGGGGGTCATCGGTCATGGTCTGGATGTTGTTTTGGCTAGGGGATGATTAGGGAAAGATTGTCTAAAGATGTCTATATTTTGATTAGGTGGTGCATTTGGGTTATCCAAAACAAGATCCTTGTCTATCATGTCTTGGATAATGTTTTTGAAGGTTTTACAGTTGTTTATGTCATGGCCGTTGACACGGTGATAATGATAGAAGTCATTTTCTCTATACCATGTAGGGATGGCTTTTGAGGGGTAAAATTGAGGTGGTTGGATTTGAGGGAGATTGAGGACTCTCTGTTTGATGAGTTTATCCAACACGGATGTGTATGATTCTCCTATTGGAGCATATTGACGCTGTATATACCGTTGTTGGAATTGTCGTGTAATGCTTTGAGATGTGGAAGGTTGATGTTGATTGGTTGGTGGAGATGATGGTCTAATGACTACAACATTTGCTAATCCCTTAGATTTGGAATTAGAAGAAGAAGACTTGGATGAAGGGTCGTTTGACTTTGCATTGGGGTTTTTACTCTGCAATTTGACTTTATTTTCTTCGATGACACGTAGTTCAAGCTTCCTAGCCATCGTGAAAGCTTCGTCAAATGTGTAAAATGTTTGGACCCACAAAGTAGATGAAATATGTTTGGCACACGCTTGTGAAAAGAGCTCAATGAGCTCAGATTGAGGTAGAGAGAAGGAGAGTTGGTTAATCAAACCTCTCCAACAGGTAACAAAGTAAGAGATTGACTCATCATCGAATTGTCTGATAGAATAGAGGTCTGTAATGGAGACCTTTTTGGTGATGTTGATTGAAAAGTGGTCAAGGAATAATTGGGCAAGTTGCGTGAAGGAAAAGATAGAATGACTGGTGAGGGAGCTATACCCATCGAGGGCAGCACCAGAAAGTGACATGGGAAATGTGCGTAGTAACAATGCATCGTCATATGCTATAAGGTAACAAGCGTGTCTAAACACTCGTAGATGTTACTATGAGTCCTCTTTACTCTAAAAGTGAGTAAACTTGGGGAGTTACCACTGGCTAGGATATGGTCAAATTGGGACTGAAGGATGAATGGGTTCATTACAAATTTGTTCATATGAAAGAACATTGCTTGAACCAGAAATGGACGTCTCAAGATTAGACATTTTGTCCATCAACATTTTGATTAGATCAGTTGATGGATTTATAGGTGGGGTGCCCCCTAGGTTTTAAGGTGCTTAGAAGGTGCTAGGAGGGGCATATGACATAGTCAATTGCACTTGTATAGGTGCAACATATTGATAACTCATCATGGGGACTGACGTTGAAGCTAGGGGTGGTTGTGTCATAAAGCTAGAGGGTGCAACGTGACTTGATGTCACCAAAGGTGGTTGAATGGTGGCAAGACTAGCCAAAGGATGAGTAGCCACCTTTGTGTTGATGGGTGCGAGAATAGGCAGGATGGAGACAATTAGGTTTTGGAAAGGGGTAGAACTTTGTTAAATAGTTTGTAGTTGATGGGGGGCTGAAACCCCAATGGAAGTGGGTCTAAAAATAGAAGGAGAAGCCACACTTTGAAGATTAGTCATGGCCGAGTTATTATTTGAGGAAACGGCCTGGGTGTCTATGGGTTAAATTACAGAGGTGGTTGATATGACTGCCATCTCAACTAAGGAAGTTGGCATCCCATAAATTGGGTTGCTTAAAGAGTCTCGTGTTTGACTTCTCGTGAGAGAATGCTGAAGGGCCTTGACATTAAGGTCAAGGAACCTTTCAAAGTCTTGGTCCCCTTTAGGGATAATAGGGGGCTAAGTTGGGGTTGGTTGGGAAGGAGTTCGTTCAGTCTCTAAATGATACTCCATTAGAAGACTTGTTATAGAGGGCAAAGGTGGAAGTGGTTGTTGCCTTGCGTGGTCAACAAGAGTCTTGGTTTGACTATGTGTCAAAACCATTCAAGGCAAGATAATATGTCCTTACTAGCTCAAACAACTAGATAAAAATAAAAAGAAGATGAAGACAAGCAGACCCTAAACGTTAAATTCCTAAGAATAAATTTTTAGAGTCGTGTTGGATTATGCCTTAGAAGAGTGTGTTTGGAAAGTTGGCTTTTAGAATAGGTCCTAGAAGAAGTCTAATGTTAGTTTATGGTTAGTTTTGGTGCTCAAAGTTTGTGTTAGGTTCTGTACGTGGCCTGGTGTTAAGGAGCTAGCTCCCCTCACTTCACGAACCCAGAGATAAGCTGGGTCACTTAGCCAGTATATACTTCCCCTAGAGTTTATACTTTGCCAGAGAACAGAGTGGGCTCTCCCCTTGGTAGTGAAGTCCAAGTAGGATTACCAGGAAAGGTAAGGTATCCACTATGTTAGGATTGTGGAGCTAAAAGCTTCACTGATGCAAACAGGAGAGGAGGTTGCTGAAGGTTGCTGAGTTGCAGAGAAGTTGGGGTCGGTCTGATCAGCCGACGTCGGCAGTATAGCACAGGGAAGCAACCGACGTCGGTCAGAGATCGGCTGGTGTCGGTCACCTCCAGGCAGACAGGGACCGATGTCGGTCGCCTGTGTGGTTCGACTGTGAGCTATCTACGGGCAGTTAGCTAACGAACCAAGTGTTTGCATGAAGAGATCTAATTTTAGACTCATAGCTGCGGATCTAATTATTGTAATTAGATGTCTAATTATTGTTTAGATGAGATCTATATAATAGACTCATGGTTGTATTGGAAAAGGGTGCTAGGGAGTAAGAGAGCATAATTATAAGCTCCTTCTGTGTGTGAGGTAGAGCAATGGTGCGTTCCTCCTAGTGCCTCAGTACCAGGTGTGTTGGTGCTGGATTGGAGAGCCAGCTGGGTTCTTCAAGAGTGTAGGATCTTGGTCACAGTTGTATGGCCTATATAGGAGATCTACATGGTAAGTAAGATCATTGATCTGCAGGTGTATGTGTGTGCAAGGTCGAGGTTCACAGGTGAGCAGAACCATTATTTGATTTGCAGGTGTGCAAAGTCATATAGACAGCAACACAATAAGGAGCAGTATCAGGCAGGATCTACTTGGAGTACAGGTGTGTACTCGGATAGAGCAGAGAGGAAGGCAAGGGAGTTCCTTCCATAAGTATGGTTTGTTGAATTGCAAGTTGTTGTAGATTCATGGGAGATCTACTTGAAGTACCTTGAGTACTTGTGGAGCACGTGGAGTGCTTGTGGAGTGCGTGGAGCACTTGTGTTGTGCGTGGAGCACGGGGAGGTGAACACCAACTCTGTATTTGAGTTGGGTGTTGGGACCTGTGAGAGGGAGAGCTTTGGGGAGAAGAAGTACTGTTCACTTGAGGTGTGGGAAACCTCTGTAAGGTGGTGGAGAAGAAGTGGCATCTTCTTTATTGTATTCTTTTCTATATAAAGTGTTAATACAAGTTGTGTATTGTCTCTCATATGCTGTGTTATTCTGAATTCTAGTTACTTGGTGAATCTAGTTATTTTCCGCATATTATAGTTGTTTGAAGTTTGGTAATCAATTGTATGCTTTCGGTTTCGCATCCTGACAAGTGGGATCAGAGCATGTTTGTTGTTCTAGATTCCTGACAAGTGGTATCAAAGCTAAGGTTGCAGGAAGCAGGTTGTGTTTTGGTTACAAGGCACTCTCAGGGGTTTCTAATTGAGTGAGAGTAGAGCAACGGCAGATCAAAGTAAGCTAAGAATGAAGGAGTTGAAAAGCACAGACGGTTACTCACGATCCAATGGAAAGAAAGAGAAGGTAAAAGAACATTGTTGGTTGGTAACAGATCAGCATGAAGAAATTGAAGATACAGATGTAGCAGGTGTTGTTGCACAGGATGTATTTGTAGGTTTCTTGGATAAAGTTGAATCTTGGATAAAAGATTCAGTTGCCTCTTTCCATGCAGCCCCAGGTAGAGGAGCTGGTAAGCCTTGCCAAAGAATTGGCAAAGGGGAAGTGACGCTGAAATTGCAAGCGGCCAACACACAGGTGTTGATGAAGGTCATGCAGGTCCCAGGTTTGGAGATATGGCTAATTTCTTCAAAAAGATTGGGTGATGAGAGATGCACAAGAACTCTCACAGCGGTAGCACTTGAATTAGCTGGTGGTAAGAAAATAGGTATACTTTATCTACTTGTTTATATTATTGATTCTTCTTCTGTTGCAGAGACGTGGCTTCGTAGGCTTGGTCACATGAGCAGGAAGGAGATGCATGTTCTTAAGCGAAAGACAGATATATTTGACAGGCTTAAGAACTGGAAAGCCTTGGTGTTCTTAGAGGAGATGGCGGATAGAGTTCAGTGGATGAGGCTGGATACATCTGAGCAGGGCAGTTTGGACATGGAGATTGATCCAAAGGAGCTCGCGGGTAAAAAGTCATCACTCACAGGCGAACACAGGTACCGGCGTCGGTCAGGAGGAACCGGCGTTGAACAGACAGGTGCCGATGTCGGTCATGTGCAGATCGAAGCTGGCGATGTCAGGCAGAGTAAGACCGACATCGGTCATGGGACCGACATCGGCAGTATGTAAGACCGATGTCGGTCAGGAGGACCGACGTCGGCAGCAGGGACACCAGCGCTGGCAGGTTGGTAGTCAGGTACAGACGCATGGAACCGACATCGGTCAGATGCAGACTGTGGGGTGACTAAGGTCGGTCACTGTAACGAATTTTGGGTGGACAGCACGCTGTCAAGGAGTCTCAAACACCCATATGGAGGACTGAAGGCGTAAGTAGGCCCTCAAATTCGTTGTTCCTCTTCTTCATACTTGTTGCTGATCGTATAGCAGGAAGGATCCAGGAAACAGGTGTGAGCTAGGCAGGATTATGATGTAGAACCAAGTGGGAGATTTGGTAGGTTTGCCAGCTGGATGAAAGCAAAGAGACGAATGGATGCCTTAGTAGAAGAATAGAGAGAATGGATACGTGAGACGGAAGACCAGGTATATGGTCTTGAGGAGCTGCAGGACAGTGGTACCAAGTTTGACAGGTGGAGGACGAAGCATGGCTTCAGTCAGTGTCAGGTAACTACTGTGGTTTGACTTACCAGGGGGATGATGATTGCAACATCATTCTGTTGCTGTATGTGGATAGTATGCTAGCTAGCAGGGGTGTACATACAGGGTTTTGCTAAGCTAAGGGTAAGATTAGTTCAGTGGCATGTCAGGAGGAGTTTGGAGCAGCGGAATTCTTTGACATGGGAGGCATGGAGATCACAGGTTGATTTTGTCTCGAGTGGGAGCTGATGTGAATCAGGTGTTGGCGAGGTTTGGGATGCAGAAGTAGAGCACACTAAGGGCTGGACAGGTACAGTGTCCGAAATCACATGAGGTCTGGTATAGACCTGAGTATTCCCATGCAGTGGGAGCTGTCAGAGTTAGGAGCCAATTCAGGGAAGTGGGTTCTCAGGTTTTCTGAGAGGGACCAGCAGTAGGTGTTGCTATGCAGGGTCAGGACTTCACTACAGGTGTTGTAGGTTCGGATGTGGTAGGGTACTCGGATGACAGGTGGTACATCACAGGTTGTGTGGTGTGTTGTCTTCAGGTGGGAGCTTGAAGAGGGATACAAACCAGGAAATAGATTAGACAGAGTACAGGTACAGGTATAGTGCAGCTGTTTATCTCCAAGTGGGAGATTGTTAGGATTGTGGAGCTAAAAGCTTCACTGATGCAATTAGGAGAGGAGGTTGCTGAAGGTTGCTGAGTTGCAGAGAAGTTGGGGTCGGTCTGATTAGCCGACGTCGGCAGGATAGCACAGGGAAGCAACCGACGTCGGTCAGAGATCGGCCGGCGTCGGTCACCTCCAGGCAGACAGGGACCGACATCGGTCGCCTGTGTGGTTCGACTGCGAGCTATCTACGGGCAGTTAGCTAACGAACCAAGTGTTTGCATGAAGAGATCTAATTTTAGACTCATAGCTGCGGATCTAATTATTGTAATTAGATGTCTAATTATTGTTTGGATGATATCTATATAATAGACTCATGGTTGTATTGGAAAAGGGTGCTAGGGAGTAAGAGAGCATAATTATAAGCTCCTTCTGTGTGTGAGGTAGAGCAATGGTGCGTTCCTCCTAGTGCCTCAGTACCAGGTGTGTTGGTGCTGGATTGGAGAGCCAGCTGGGTTCTTCAAGAGTGTAGGATCTTGGTCACAGTTGCATGGCCTATATAGGAGATCTACATGGTAAGTAAGATCATTGATCTACAGGTGTATATGTGTGCAAGGTCGAGGTTCACAGGTGAGCAGAACCGTTGTTTGATTTGTAGGTGTGCAAGGTCATATAGACAGCAACACAACAAGGAGCAGTATCAGGCAGGATCTACTTGGAGTACAGGTGTGTACTCGGATAGAGCAGAGAGGAAGGCAAGGGAGTTCCTTCCATAAGTATGGTCTATTGAATTGCAGGTTGTTGCAGATTCATGGGAGATCTACTTGAAGTACCTTGAGTACTTGTGGAGCACGTGGAGTGCTTGTGGAGTGCGTGGAGCACTTGTGTTGTGCATGGAGCACGGGGAGGTGAACACCAACTCTGTATTTGAGTTGGGTGTTGGGACCTGTGAGAGGGAGAGCTTTGGGGAGAAGAAGTACTGTTCACTTGAGGTGTGGGAAACCTCTGTAAGGTGGTGGAGAAGAAGTGGCATCTTCTTTATTGTATTCTTTTCTGTATAAAGTGTTAATACAAGTTGTGTATTGTCTCTCATATGCTGTGTTATTCTGAATTCTAGTGACTTGGTGAATCTGGTTATTTTTCGCATATTATAGTTGTTTGAAGTTTGGTAATCAATTGTATGCTTTCGGTTTCACATCCTGACAAGTGGGATCAGAGCATGTTTGTTGTTCTAGATTCTTGACACACTAGGTGATGAAATCCTAGTCGGACCTTGTCTCAGGTATGTTTAGATGTTTGATTTTATGAATGTGGTCAGTTTGTGTAACATATGTGGACTACGCTTTATTCATAATGCAGTTTAATTACTAGATGAGTGGACTAAATATGCATTCAAGTAGAAATGAGATGCAATAGATTTTAAGCAGAAATTGAAATGTTTGTTCGAATGCAGACAAGTGAAGAAAAGGTTAAAAAGAGTATGAATTTCACTACTCTAAGATGCAGGAAAGAAAGAAAAAGAAGGATTCTTTTTAACTTTGCTGACGGTGTCTTTTTAGAAGAGATGGAAGAAAAGGATGTGAGAAGAGGTCTAATACACCTATATGAAAAGTTTGATTTTAGAAGAAAAAGTATGAACCCAAGGAAAATTCCTAAGGTCCCACCGAGCATGCCAGAATGTTTCTAACTATTTTTGCTTTTCCACATTCAGAAGAAATAAGAAACTAGATAATGGTCAGGGGTTATATGATACCTGGATGAAGTTTGCACACCGTATCCAGACATTGAAGGGACTCCTCTTTGGTTGTGGAGGATGACACCTGTAGATAAGATAGACTTAAACAAAGAAGTTGTTAGATAGACATATGGTGGATTGCCAAACAAAGCTCAGTCCCAGAAATGCAAAGACTTCCTTGAGGGATGACAACCCACTAGTTGAGAAAAGAGAATGTTGAATAAAGAGAAATAATGAAAGACTAAGCAAAAGAAATAGAGATAATACGTACCTATATTCTGTTGTCGGTCTTCCACAGTTGCCAATGTCAGTTATTCTACTGGCATTGGTTGTTAAGGCTGCCGACATCGGTTATTATGCCAATGTCGGTTGTGGCAATGGTCGATGTCGGTCAGGGCAATGGCCTTGGATAGGTTTTGGATGGGTTTTATGGTTGATAAAGGGATCTGGAAGGAGTTTAGGTCTGTTTGGAGGTTCGTGCAAGATTGCAGGGAAGTCAATAGAGTCTTAAGAGGGGCAAGGGGTAGAGGAGAGGTTGTCAAAAAGGATATGGAGTATGGGGAAGGCCTCTCAACCTCTCCAAGAAGATAGTTAGGTCTGGTCTAGTTGATAGCCAGGTCTAGGTGATGAAACTTAGGAGTAAGAAGAAACTAATTACATATACATTTTAAGCTACTGAAATGAAAAGAGAGAAGAATACTTAGCTCTTGCGTGGTGTAGAACTAGAGATGTTTGAAATGCTTGTACCTGATGTGGTTGTAGCCAAAAGAGCATTGGTTGAAGTTTGATAATTGATCTCAGAGAGTCCCTGTTGATGTCTAGGTGTGAGAGCTGAGAGAGGAAGAGAGTCGAGAGAGAGCATTTGCCTACCATTCAGAAATTTAGCATTTTAGGTGCAGAATGCAGTTTTAAGGCAACTAATGTTGAAAATACCACCAACATCGGTTGACAGTTGACCGATGTCAGTGGCTAGAAGATGGGTAAAAAGGCTAAAAATAGCCTTTTGTCTATTTTCCCATCTGTTGTGGTCAATTGTTTATGGTTAAATGGTCAAAGGCAAGTTTAATAGGTGTGAGGATGAGTGGGAGAATTAAAATGGGGTTTAATTAATTAAGATTTGCCATGGGGTGATGGAGGTATCCAAGGAGAGGTATCCAAGGTGGGGTGTGATGGGTGATGTGTCAAGGGTGTTATTAATTTAAAATAGTTAATTTATTTTAAATTAATAATTGTGTGGGTTAGGAATGTTTAGAAATGGATCAAGGGGACCAAGAGGGAGTCGACCAAGGAGTAGACATGATTCTGGTTTCTACACCACCATCAACAATCTAGCAAGTTGTAGGTAACTTTATACTTGTTTCTTTGTCTTATTTCATTTCTAACCCTTTTCACCTAATCAAACTTATCTCCTAGCTTCTCATCTCTAACTAGATCCATATTCAAATCCCTACCTAGCCATTTATCCAATCTACAATTCCCTTCTTAATCATTTCTAGAAACACACAAGAAACCATCGATGGTTAGCCTAACCACCAATGGTCACCTCAACCGTCGATGGTTACACAACCACCGACGGTCAGTCTAACCACTGATGGTTCACTAACCATCAATGGTCACTATGGTAGAAAATAATAAGTTATTTTTCAACCCCTTAACCCCAAACAAACCCTATTTTCTATGTTCTTGCTTGTTCACAGAGCCTTCCTTGATTTTCTAGACTTGACCCCAACTCTGTTAGCCTAAGTATTGACCTAATTTTGCTACATTTAGTTATTTTTTCAAATAAACATTTTACTTTCTTTTTATTTCATGCATTTACTTTCATGTTCTTGAATGTAGGTATTTCTTTCTTTTCATCTATATCAACTTAATTGTTATAAACATTGGATTGATAGCCTCCTAATAATCATACGCTTCTTGGATCTATCTCACATTAGGAAGTCCACTCAACTATTTTATTAACATCTTTTCTAGTGTCTTTCTTATCTACAAGTTATTCTTTCCAAGCCAAAGAGGAGTTCTCATTATCATCTAGGTCACGTGCACACTTTTGTCAAGTATTCCTTTACACACCCCTTTTACTAGCTTATTACTTGCTTCCAAATTAAGAAATGAGAAAAAATTAAGAGAAACATTTTGGCATGCCCGATGGGACCTAGCATCCCTTTTTATTCCTTTATTCTATGCTCATCCAATGAAATCTAAATTTCTTTTGGGATTAAAATAAACATTTTGCTTACATTGATTGCTTGCTTATTTTAGTTCATCTAGTAACTTAAAATCAAAGTAATTAATCATATATTTCACTCTTGTTATCACACACTTTTGTCAAACCACATACCCAATCAACACATTAAAACAAACTTGAGACAAGGCCTGACTAGGATTTCATCACCTAGTAGTAAACCTTACCCTTTTCCTACAATCCTACTTGGAAGTCATTACCAAGGGGAGAACCAACTCAGCTCTCTAGTTGAGTATAAACTCTAAAATTTAGTATATCTTGGCTAAGCACCCAACACCATTGTTTTTGTGGTGTGTGAAGTGAGGGGGTAGGCCCCAATATCAAGCCATGTACTAAATATCAATACATATTTCTATCTTGAGCACTTGAACACAACTTGAAACCAGTCTTAGATTTCCTTTTTAGTACCCGATCTAGAAACTAAATTTCTTTTTCACACTTTCTAAGGCATAAACCAAAAGTGATTTAAAAAGAATCCGAAGTTGTTAAATTCACTTTAGTGTATATCTTATTTCCTTGAGATTTTTTCCTTTTTCTTGATTTGTGTTTGATTTATGAGTTTTGTTATTTCTTTTCTATCCCTTTCATGGTCTTTACTAGACAACAGCTAAGGAATCAAACCAAACAACAACCACTTTCTTCTTCCTCCTCCATGGAGTATACTTTTGATGTTGAGGGTTTCCCTCATTTTTCTCCCCCTCCTACTAGGCCTCAGATTATTATTGAGGGTGATGCAGATTTTGTTACCTTCCCTGATAACAACCCCATGGCTCTTTAGCATTACCTTAACACCTTATCTAATTGTATGCCTCTTTCTTTGGTTCCTTCTATTTCTCTACCGTATGGTATGCCTCCCCATATTCTATTGGGTTCCACCTCAACCTAACCCATGCTCACCCAAGCCTCTTCTTATTCTAATATCTCATCTACTAACACTCCTTAAACTCCATCTAACATCCCAACCAATAACCAAACACTACTACCCCAACTAATACCTCCAATAATGAATCAACTTTACCTCTTGTCACCTATACTCCTACCATGGGGGTATATTTTACCCTTATTTATACCATTCCCCTTAGTTCAACCAACCCACCAATTTATACCCCACTTTATATTTTGGTACTTTCCATACCACAAACCCTTCCACCCATTAGTACTCGATTTACCACCCACTAATAACCAACTAGCACTTTCACACCTCTAACTAAATCTACATCCATAACACCATCCACCAACCCAAACATACCTCTAAACCAACCCATATCAGTCCCCCAACAAGTACCCATGACATCCTACCAATATGTTCCTAACCCACAAGGATACATAACACCTTCCACCCAACCGTTTGTGCCAATCAACCCTTATGTGGTATCATCTCAACCTCCTATGACCACTTACCAATATGTTGATTCTTTAGCACCTTCTACCACTTATCCATACATTGATACCACCCAACCTCAATAAAATTTACCACCTAATTATGCAGCTTCCCAACCTCAAATAGATTTGGTCAAGATGTTAATGTATAAAATGACTAACCTAGAGTCATATATCTTCAGATCTCATAACCTTTTATCTTATGATCAAATCTATAATGAACCCATCCATCCATCTATCCATTCCTATCCATTCTTATCCTCCTCAATGATAATTACCCAAGTTTTCCAAGTTCCAAGGTAAGGACAAGCCCCAAAAACATTTGAGAGCATTTCATCATTCTTGTTATTTGATCTCATATGATGATGCTCTCCTTCTTCATACCTTCCCCATGTCTTTATCAAGACCAACCCTTGCTTGATATAGTTCTCTCACCAATCACTCCATATTTTCCTTCTCCTAACTAGCCCAAATCATTTTAGAGAATTTCTTAGTAAATATAACTAAAAAGGTTTCTATTTTTGACCTCTATTCTATTAGACAATTTGATGACAAATCAATTGCTGATTTTGTAGCTATATGGAAAGGTCTCATCAACCAAATTTATTTCTCCTTACCCCAACCTAAGTTGATTTATCTCTTCTCTCAGGGTTGTGCCAAAAATATTACCCCCACTCTTCAGTTTAAACTTTCAAAACTTTTGATGAGGCATTCACCATGGCATGTAAACTTGAAAACTAAGCCATTGACAAAGGGAAATTGAAACTATGGAACAATAATTATAGATTTAAACCTAATGACCTTTCATCTACTAAAATCACTAATCAATCCAACTATCCCAAAACTAAAAACAAAGCATATACAAACTAAATTATCCTAAAAACTACTCCACTTCCAGCTGTCAATTAACCCCATCAAACCAATTCTTCCAACTTTTCCAACCAACAAAACCGAAACCAAAATTGAACCCCTCCAAAACAATATAATCCCATAAGGGAGTCTTATGCTTCATTTTTGGATAAATTTCTCAAAGATAACCTCATCCAACTTCCACCTATCAAACCACCCCAACAATTTTATGCTTCTCACCCTGTGCCTAGTTGGTACAATGAGAATGACCATTGTGCCTTTCACTAAATTATTGGACATGATGTTAGTAGGTGCAATACCTTCAAAAGTCTTGTCTAAATCTTAATATATAATAGATAACTTGCATTTGATAATCCCATTGCACCTCTTAATCAGTCCTTTAACATCTTTTTCAAATATTTTGCCAATCATGCTCCTTCTACCCATCACCATGACAATAAACCAGAATCATCTCACTCTCATGAGGCACATACCATCAATGTTATTATTAGTGAGCCCATTTTTGAGGATATCGTTACCTCAAACACTTCTTCCTTCATTTCACTTATGGAAGTAGTGGAATCACCTTCCCTTCCTTTGGATACCCAAATGAAGGAATCAACCACCCCTCTCTCTTCACTTGATGAGACCTTAGCTTTATTTACCTCTCCTTTGATGGAAATACCAAAGGAGATAAACTTTGCTTAACCATTTATTATTCTTCCACTCCACCCATTAAAGTGGTAGAACTTCCCTCCATTCCTTTGGACACCTAAACAAGGGAAGCAACCATGTTCATTTATTCACTTGAGGACACCACACCTACCTCCCCCATCATAGAATCATCCATTATCCCTTTGAAAACCATCCCAAAAGAAGAGATTACCTCATCTACCCAATCACCAATTTTAGAACCTTCCATCAAACACAAATATTAAGGAGCCATTCCCTCTCCTCCACCTAGGGGCTTAATTTCTGAAACTAATGACCAAGGAACCAAACCCATCTACAAGCCCTTTTCCAGACTAGTCCAAAGTCTAGATTTCACTTCCCAACCCAACCTTGATAGAGCCACCTTTTGGAATCATCTTGGGCTCCCTTACCAAAAAAAATTTGAGTCATCAACCTCCCCTACATCCACCCTTAAACCCATTATTACCTCTTCATCAAACACCTCTTATTTCAAAACCATACACAACCTATCTCAACCACCTCCCTTTAAAATTACCAAAACACCTTATACCTCTCTTACCAAACTGGTCAAGAATATAGGACTTCTTCCCACACTTAGACATACTCAACCCTTTTTTGAGTTATATTTAACACCATCTAATCCACTAAAGAAACCTACAACCAAACTAATTAAGAAGGTAGATTTACCCAAATCTCTACCTCAAACTAGACCTATACCACCTCCTTCCCACTTACCTTCTATCTTAGGAACCCATCCTTCTACCATCCTAACTACCTATTATTCCTCTAGTAAACCATCCCCCTTTTCTCCACCTACACCTACACCCATAAAACCATCTAGTTCTCCATCATTCTTAAATAACATATCTACCTCTATTTTTTCACTTATATCCAATCCCTCATCATCTAAATCTTCCACTTTTAAATCATTTACCCCAAAACCAACCATAAATAAGAAATCCCAACCACTATCTAAAACCATTCCACCACCTACAACTTCTAGGGTGAATCCTACTTCTAAGAAGACTCCCACCCCTAAAATTATAAACCCATCACCTCCAACACCTTTGATTGAATGTTATTCAACCATCCTATAAAGATTGTTGCAAACTTATTCCTTTAGTTTACCACCTATCAAAACATTATACCCTTCCAATACCAAACCCTCTTGGTTCATGATAACTTGATTTATGCATACCATAGGGCACCTAGACATGATACAGAGAATTACAAATCTCTCCAAGCACTTGTTCATAGCCTATATGATGAGGATGATCTGTTATTAGATGAACCTCCATTACTAACCCAATTACCCAACCAACCTATCCAACATTTACCTACTCCCTCACTCTCACCCAAGAGTGAGGATAAGGAACTAAAGCAACCATCAAACCCAAAAAACCCCCTCATCCACATTATTTATATGGTTACCCGATCTCAGGTCCAATAGAAGGATAAGGGAAAGGCCAAAGTGTCCATTCCATGGACATACCCTTCAATCTCTCAACCCTCCAATCAAACCCAAACATATTTAACCTCACATTCACAACCACCAAAACCTAAGGTATCTATTTTAGGGACCTCTAACCCTTATGCATCCATCTAATGGATAGTGTTGAAACAACTTCATCAGACACTGATAAAGACGAGCCTTTATAATTTGATGAAAACCTCACCCTAACATCATCAAGCATTAATAGAGGATATAAAATCTATAAAGGTTCAATCAGATGACCCACAACCTCTTGCACTTTTTGTTGGAGCCCTCTAGCTTTCTTCCCTCATCACCTTTCAGGATTTTTAAATACCTCTGATTCATACTAAGGATCTCGATCCTCCTCTCTTCATCACAACATACATAAATAAAACCCACATCAAAAGGGTAATGATTGATGGAGGAGCTATCATAAACATTATCTCCTCCCATGCTTATGACCAACTTCAACTACCTAAGAACATTATGTCAAAAAGTACAGTAGTATTTCACTCCTTTAATGATACCATGGCCACTACATTGGGGGTAGTTGTCCTCCATATCCACTTGGGACCTTATACCATTCCCTACCTATTTTACATTATAGAGGGAAAGTTCTAATATAATGTGTTACTCAGACACCCTTAAATCTATGCCATGAGTTGTGTCCCTTCTACCTTATATCAATGTGTCGAATTTGATCACAAATGTCAAGTTGTTATGATAAAAGATGATCCAATTCCTTTTTCCTCTTGTAATATGACATATTATCCTAAAAATTATATTATTCCTCCCTCATCCACCTCAACATCAAATACTAATAACACTACCTTACTGATAGCCAAAACCCATAACACTCCCACCCATAACAGTGATGAAGCTTCAACTAGCTCATCTATCCCTTCTTACTAGATTCTTATAGAGGACCTTGTAGAATCTACATTTCAATGTCTCTCCCTTGGGGAGTATTATCTTTTAGCCTTAGATGTTTTCCCTACTCTATAAGAGTATGGTAATCTCAAACATGACACTTCTTATGATCCCAACATCAGAACCATCATCCCTTTTAGGCTCCCTAACCATAAAATAAATTTCATATATGGTGAACTTGATTAATCAATTCTCACTTCTACCACTACCTCATCCATTTGACCATTCACTATTGATTTCTCCTACCTAGACAAACCAACTTTTGCCAAATCTTACATTTACATGTGTGCTTAGAAGGGGTTTGGACTTGGCCCTTATGAATAGGGACCTCATGAGTTACCCATAATCAAAACTCAAAAACCTCATGATTTATTTGACCTTGGGTTTGTACCACCATAAGAACCCATTCTCACCAAAACCCATCACCACCATCAATGAGTATGTTCTACCCTCACCAACCCCATCTCTCTCAAAGTTTGAAGACTTTGATATCATCCCATCTAACTTTTTGTTTGATCAATACCATTAATTTGGCCCCCCTAACATATCAAAAGGATGGCCAAATGAAAACCCTTCCTCTCATCTATCCTAAAATGATAGAGAGAGATTATCCTACCATCAACACCATCTAATGTCAGGATGAGGATTCCATTCTCACCTACCTTAGTATGGGAGATTCTTCTATTCATAAATATCTCCCTTCTGAGAACCAAACCATGCTAAATGAATCCACTATCGATGTCAACTTAGGTACTCAGGATAACCCATATATCATCAAGATCGACCAATCATTAAATTCTATGGAGCAACATATTACCTTTCTTTCCTTCATGATGATATCATAGTGCTTGCTTGGTCTTATCAGGATATGCCCAAAATTAACCCTTCTATTTCCCTCCACAACATTGTCATCCATCTTGAAGTCAAGCTAGTCCAGTAAAAGATTTGTAGGATGAATCCTTGCATAGCCCTTCTTATCAAAGAATAACTTTAGTATTTTAAACTTCATTCAGCCCATCGACTATCCAAAATGGGTTTCTAACATTGTTCCTATCACCAGTTGGACTTTGCCTCTACATTGAATTTTGTGACCTCAACCTTGCTTGCCCAAAAGATGACTTTCCTTTGTCAAACATCAACCAACTTGTTGATTTTATAGCTAGCCATAAGATGTTATCTCTTATGGATTGTTTCTCATGATATAATTAGATCTTGATTTCCCCCAATGATCAACATAAAACTTCCTTTATCACCCCATGGGGAATCTTCTACTAAAGGGTCATGCCTTTTGGTCTGAATAACACTTGAGCAACCTATCAACATACCATGATCTAAATATTTCATGATCTCATAGAGGACTATGTGGATGATCTTTTGGGAAATCTAAACACTGCAAGGATCACCTAGATATTCTCACAATCATCTTTGACTGACTAATCCATTTTCTTTTCAAGTTGAACCCTAAGAAATGCATTTTTAGGGTATTATCTAGAAATATTATTAGCTTTATCATCTCTCTTTATGGAATCAAAGTAGACCCTAAATTTATCCTCCTACTAATGTTAAGTAACTCTATAGCCTGTAGGGTAAGCTATAATCCATCCATTGCTTCATCTCTCAGTTATTAGATAGATGTTAACCCTTTCACCATCTCCTAAAAAAAGACACATCTATTAAGTGGACTAAGGAATGTCAAAAAGACTTTAATTTAATCAAGGAGTACCATCTCTCTCCATATATCCTCATCCTTCCTAGGGAAGACCAACCCTTCTACCTTTACATATCTTCCATTGACCATTCCCTAGGGGTAATGCTTGCTCATTGTGATGAAAAAAATAAAAATCAAGCCATCTACTAAATTAGCCACACACTTAAAGAATATGAGACTCAGTATACCCATCCTGAGAAACTCTGCCTTGCCTTATAAGGTCTTTGTGGCCTCCAAACTCCATCACTATCTTCTTAATCATAAAACCTACATCATCACTAACACCAACCCACTCAAGTACATGAACTCTAAACCATACCAAAACCAATGTATGGATAAGGGGATCATGATCCTAGATAAGTTTGATCTTGAGTTCCTTCAAAAAATGTCATTAAAGGGAAAGTCATCACCGACCAATTGGTCAAAGCTCTTTTACCAGACAATCAACCATTCCTCTTGCCTTTCCAAATGAGTTCATTACAACTCTTTCCCAATAGGAACCCACCTACCAAATGACCATGTTTTTCTATGGCTCTAAATGCCAACATGTTAGGGGTGCCATAGTTATTCTCATTCCCATTAATGGTGAACCTCTTCCCCTTTAATTTGAACTTGACTTTGAGTGTACCAACAACATGGCTAAGTATGAAGCCCTAGTCATAGGTCTCTTAACTAATATAGCCTTGGGATTTAAGATAATCAGTGTTTTTGGAGACTCTCTACTGGTCATAAACTAGGGAAATGGATCTTATCAATGTAAAAATGGTGTCTTAAAAAAGTACAAACTCTTAGTCAACATACTCTTGGCAATATTTAAGCATTACCTTATCTAGTCAGTTCCTTGATCTACTAATAAGTTCATGGATATAATGGATTCCCTTGCTTCCCAAATCCCATCTTAACCTACTGAATCCAAACTATTTATCAATATCCATTATTTTATCACACCCTCATATATCAATTCTGACCTTCCCACCATTGTAGTATGGAAGCATCTCCTTATAACATTTGGTACAACCAAAATTTTAACTACCTTAACCTTAGCATTATTCCTCCAAACCTTTTAAGGAATGCATAAATAACCTTGGTTTAGAGTACCTCTCATTACACCATAATAAGAGGAGTCCTTTACAAACATGGTTTTGATGACATCCTTCTCCATTATCTGTGTAGTCATGAGGTTTCCCATGTTATCAAAGAAACACATGATGGAATATGTGGGGGATATTTTAGTCATTGAGTCATCACTAAACATATCCTTCACCTTGGATGCTATTGACCCACCCTTAATTAGTATTGTTATTATTATGTAAATAAGTGTGTCAAATGTCAACAACACACTAACTTACATCACACACCTACTTATGGCCTTCGAGTATCCAAAGACTATTGGCCCTTATCACAATGGGGTCTTGAACTTATTGGGGAAATCAATCCTCATTCTTCATAAGGACACCAATCCATCATTACTACTACCAAATATTTCACCAAGTGGGTGGAATCCATTCCTCTTATCTCAACCAAAGTTGAAAAGATTATCTAATTCATCAATCATCATATCATCTACCACTTCAATGTTCCCCATAAAATCATCACTGATAATCACAAATATTTTAAAAACAATAAATTACAAGGTATTTGTGATGCTTTTGGCATCAATTTAAGCTTTTCCTCACCTTATTGTCCATAATCAAATGGATAGGTAGAAGCCTCTAATAAAACCCTCAACAAAATTTTATCCAAAGTAATAAGTGCTTCAGATCGAGATTGACAATTGCACATCCCTTTCACTTTATGGGCCTATTGCACTAGAATTCATGCATTTACGAGTACTAGCCCTTTCTCTCTAGTGTTTGGAGTAGAGGAAATTTTACCTCTCAAAGTCTAGATTCCTTCTCTTCAAATATCTTTTCATAAAGTCCTTTTTAAGATTGATTATCATCAAGAATGTCTCACATGTCTTGAACTCCTTGATGAACATCACCTCACAATGCTTAATCATCTTTGTGTCTATAAGAATGAATCAAGCACACTTACAACAAACACATAAAAGAGTGAGAATTTAATATCAGAGATCTTGTCTTTAAGGAAAATGAACATGTAACTACTATGGAGAAAAGAAAAATAGGCAAGTTTTCTTTCAATTGGATTGGACCCTACATCATAACCCATAAGTATGGACCAGGAGCTTATCAT
Source organism: Torreya grandis (assembly GCA_037957365.1). Lineage (NCBI taxonomy): Eukaryota > Viridiplantae > Streptophyta > Pinopsida > Cupressales > Taxaceae > Torreya > Torreya grandis. Next base: position 459,733 of record JARHVA010005679.1, on the reverse strand, counting down.
TTGTCTTTTCTTGAAGGCAAACCAGAATCTAATCCTCTCAATGCTTTATATATATATCCTTTCTTTTGTTAAAGCAAGATCACATTCACCTTTATGTATAACTTAAGCTCATCCCTTAGTTTATGAGATTTTCATGTTCCTTACACATACACCCTATTCCTCCTGATGACAATTTATTATAACACAGGACCATGTGATTATCCATCATAGTTATAGCCTAATATGAAGTATGGATACCATGGCTCTACCCATGGCATGTTTATTATGGACACTTTTCATCTCTAATCAAATGGAATCCCATAATCAATTGTCTCTCAAACTACTTTCCCTCATATATCATTAAACTTTTATGTTGAAAGTCTTGCCTCCATAAAGGATATACCTATAAGCCTAAATATACTTGTCCATGTCTAAACCTAGCATTAAAAATCAAATTGGGATACCAAAATATCACTTGGGTCCATATCTCTAGCATTGCAGACTACTCCCTTGAAAGACAACTACCCAACAACTAAATTGCTTAAAGATATACTGCTCCTTTGAAGGACAACTATAAAAATCCAAATTTAGACAACTCCCTTGAAGGATAGATAAATTAATTTTGTCAAAACAATCACTTGAAGCTTTCTACATCAATCAGCTTCACAAACCTATCATAACAAAAAAGAACCCTAATCCAAATCAAAGCAAGTTAGTTGTAATCAGATTTTATATGTGGCATTAGTAGACTTCCTACATCGATTAGTCTACACATTATAAGACATGGACTTGTATATTATAGTTATTTGGTCACCTATATAAGGGGCAATATATCCCACATCATGTTATCATGTCACCCATTTCCCATTCAACCATCCACCAATCACCTATTTTCCCTTCATACCCTCTCTAAAATAAAGGGAATATGAGCTTACTTGACACAAAGTGATCAAGATACCTTATTTTTCAATAAAATCATGGTCATGCAAAGCATTTGAAAGGCTTATTTTCATTAAGTCAATCCAAATTCAGTTTTGTTAGGCCCTTACCAATGAACACATCATGCCTTTTTCTTACCCTCTATTCATTAGTTCATGTGGACATATGTCTCATGATTCTTCTCTCTTTTCCACATTTAGTGTGTTATCTAAACCTAATTTATGTGATTTCATTCTATCCCCATATAACATATCATATCAAAACATTCAAAACATCATTATCATCAATGCAATAATCCATATACATCATAACGTTATGAACCATGTCTATCAACCATAAACTATCCATGAACAAAACATCAAAACCATAAAATATCAACAATCACATTGTAACCTCATTATCATCAAATCAATAATCATTTATCATAACATAAAGAACATTAACCACATCATATCAATAAACATCCTAAACCATGTCATATCATTACTTCCCATAAACCTACAAAAATTTCAAAACATCAGCACATCACATCCTAAACAACCATGACTAAATCATCTATCACATATCCATACTCCTATCTATGAACCACATCATCATATAAAAAAACATCATCAAATAAACCATAATCAAAACCATCCATCACATGTCCACAATCATATCTATGAATAAACACATCATCCACTATGTATAAACCCAAACACCACCTAGACTATACACATTAAAATATTCATCATAAGATCAAACATCTCATCACAATCATGTTTTAATTTCCTCATCACATCATCATATAACATCATAAAATCATCTATGATCATGAACAACACATCCATCAATGAACAACACATATCATCCATGAACATCATCAGCTGTATAAACTATGAGTCTGTATATCATCTCATCAAGCATGGGGCATGAGCAACATATCATCATAAAAAAACATACAAAATGAACATCCATAAAAATTACCATATACATAAACTAATGAAACCATAAATTTCATAAGCATCATCCATAAATATCTAAAAACATCAAATAAACATAGCAACATACAACCATCAACATCAATAAACATCCATAATAATCATAAAACCTCATCATCATATACATCATAATAAAATTAACACATGTTAATGAGTATACAATCTTGAATATGAAATACATGTAATAATGTATAAATATCTCTCTCATATATACATATCACATCATCAACATGCAAGTCAATATCAAAATCAAAAACATATACATTATATAATCTCATATATCAAGCCCCTAAGACACCACCTATACCTACACTACCATCTAGTGGTGGTACCCCTGATCTCCCTACCTAGCCCACTATAGAGGCCCACTATCTTGGAGTAGCTATAACTAGCCCACCTACTATACTAGCCCATACTCTCCATATCTCATCTTTAATGGACACTATGATAACACTATCACCTCATAATATCTCAACTCCTCAAGTGTATCTAAGTACCATGTCATTGAAATCATATCAAGTGGTCCTCATACTTATGTTATAGCTGCTCCTACCCTTCATCTCAAGGTATCTCTCTCTTGGGTTACTAAACCAAGAGAGATCCTTGCTTGATCTTTCTCTATTATCAAGGTGGCCACCTGACCCTATAAGGTGACAATTTGGCCCTATAAAGTAGCCACCTATCCCTATAATATTATGATCTAGGTCTATGTCATTGTTAGTGATATTGTATCATATCCATCCTACCTACCACCCTATGTCTATACTCTAGTTAGATACAAATCCATTTGTTATTTCCCCCATCATCACATCCTAAATTAGCCACTAAATGTTGGGCCTGGAACCATGCTACATAACCATCTATAACACTAGCATCATCTATTACGGCTCTCACCAGTAGCTCCTCATGGTCCAAAACAACATCTTGTGGTTGTGGCTCTAAGAACAAGAAATCTACATCCTCCCTCATGTATCTTGAGAAATATAGTGGAATCCCTTGCATGAGCCCAAACTACCTTGGAACTCAATAAAATAAGATAAGCTTAGTCTCACCATCCTACCTCTAATATATCCATCACTCTCTTTGAAGTGATAAAGTGTGATATCTATACTGGGCCCATCTCGGCCAACCCACATATGGCCTCCAAACTACATTACCCACCACCAATCCCTCCAAAGCACCCTTGAACTATTCAATATCCCTTACATCACCATCATCCCCTATCAGTGCATAATCTCCTCTCCATCTCAAGAAACCCAATTTGTAGTCCATTGGTGCATAGCCATCCCATAGTAGCCCTAAAGGTCTCACCATTTGAGTATGCTCATATGCCTATCAATGGAGAATAAATCCCACACTAATCCCATATCACCTATGTGATCTAAATGCCTATATCTCCCTATAGATGTGGACCATTAACACTAGTTCCCACCTGAACACAGTCTTCCCCAGTAGCATCTCCACCAACACCTCTAGTAACATGTATATAAATTGATTGTTGTTCAAATCTAATAATCTAAATCAGGACACAACCATCATCATCATCATCATAAGTAAGAATTTTTACCCTAAATCCCTTTGATATAATAGCCCATATCAAATACCACTTGCATGATACCTAGTATGGACCCGATCTATTCCATATATTAGATCTAGGTCGTAGTCCCTCTCCTCACTGTCTATGTGATAAATCAGCCTCCCTGAAATTAGTAACTATGTAATATTATGCACATCCTCTTTTAAGATGCTCATCTAACCAATTGACAACAAAAATGTGTTTGTGGCTAGGTCCCATCTCTCGATAAGGACCATGATCATAGCCACATCCCATGGTAGGTGTTAATAGTGTCTCATGGCCCCTAGGCCAACCTCCTCTATGTGTCTCCACTCATCATTAGTCATCTCATCATGGAAATTTATGAATATCTTAAGGACTTGATCCCTCATCTAAATCTAGTCACATGCCTACAAATCAATCACATTAGCATGCACACTTAGTTTTCCACAATCAAACTCAATACCAAACTGCACTTACCTTTTTTCAACCTATTCCAACTGAACCCATTGCATCTACCCTATCACCTCTAACAATAAAAATAACCTATACCTCTATCCAACACTAACCCTAACACATCATTTTAAACACATAAATACTTCTATTAGTTACACTTTACCCACTGACCCCTCCTCTTATTTAACCTATGTTTGACCTTTTTACACACCACCATTATAAACACCTCTTCAAACATTTAACCACTTCAACAACTTTACAAACTTTATGAAATTTTTTAAAGAACTTAACCATTCATCACACTTTACAACACTTTCAAAACTTTAAACAACATTTAATCTTTAAAACACTTTAACAATTTTACTAATTGTAAAGACCTTTAAAACTTTCACATTTAAAAAATTTAAAACTTTCAAAATACTTTCAAAACTTTCAAAAACCTTAGAAACTTTACCCAAAATTTACAATATTTAACTACCTAATCCCTTATGTTTCATTAAACCATCAATGGTCCTTTGGGATATTCTTACCCCCGATGTTCAACAACTGTTGGTTGGGTCGAACTACCGATGATCAATATGTGTGACTGCTAGTGATGAAACCCCAACACCATTTCCCACTCAAAACACCAATAACACATCTAAAATCACAAATTAAACTACTTACACCTATCCTATAGCTTATTCCCAACCCAAAACATCTTTCAAATTCCAATTTCACATACTACATTTGCCAATTTTAAACAAAACATCAATTAGGTCAAAAACCCCTACAAAATATGCAAACCATTTCCAAGTCACCATCAAACTCACTCAAACGTACTCAATACCCCTTCAACACAAATTAATTCAACTACCTATCAATTTTAAAACTCCACCTACCTCATTTTATGATCACTAATGAGGTTGGATCTCATGTCCAGCTACTTGACTGTGCCCTCATCCACCCTCTATCTCAATCAACACTCTATCAACCTTGAACATATGCACTCAACCACTTAAAACACTCCACCTCAACAAACTCAAGAAAAAAATTTCAAAATGCACAAACCCACTAGAGCACAAATTATAAAATTTAAAAGTGAAAATGACTTTTCCTTTTCACTTTTTATGTTCTAGATTTATAGGCTTCTTCCCTGACCATTGATAGTTGGGGTGACCATCAATAGTCAACCCTAGGAACCCCTGACCATCGATGGTTAGGGTTTCCCACATTTTCAAAAATTTAAGTACCTCACTTGGGTACTCACTTTTGGAGATCACCTATTCTACACCCTACTAGAAATAGAAATTTTAGAGATTACCCTTATCTAACCACCCATGTTCCATGCCCACCTTGATGTTAGTTGTTTTTAACCCAAACTATTTACATGTTTTGCAATCACCCTATTTGGTCTTTTCTGATTACATCAAACAACCTTACCATGTTAAAATTTTTAAATTTGCACTACCTCATGCATGACCAAACTAGTTGTGTTTTTTAAGGGAGCATTTCTTACTTTAGATAACTATGAAAACACTGACCCTATTTAGATGGATTGATAGGATTGACCCAATCAATTATGACCAATGCTATGAACCAGCTACCCCTATCTTACATCCCTCTAGAACTGACCTTATTTTTACCAACATTGGAAACTTTAGCCTTTACATGATCTTGACTATCATGCTTAGTTTCATTTTTTTCATGTGTTTGCATTTTAAATTCCCAATCCAATTTGTCACCCACCTTGTGACTCATCATCTATCACTTATCAAACCTCAAACCTATTTTGTTTTCACTTTTTGAGCTCTTAGTTTGAAGGGGAACACATTCTCCCATAGTTGGGTCAATTAGACCTTCGACCAAGAAATCTATTTTTGTTTTATAGCTTGTTAAAAAGATACATAACAAAAAGGGCAAAATGTAGACACTAGAAAAATACACATAATAGTTTTAGATGTCGAAATGCCTTTGAACCCTACCTAAACCTAAGTCTAGTTAACTATTTAGCTAACTCAGCCGACCCATTTACTAACTTACTAACCTAACCATTTAACCCCCTCTTTTAAACTTATTTTCACCCATTTTCCTCTAGATACTCAACCACCAATGGTCATCCTAACCACTAATGGTTAGCCTGATCATCGATGGTTAAGGCCTCAACCTTCCTAAAAAGTATTACTAGATTTATATGAGATAAGCATGACACAATTATTATGTCCACCTTATTTGATGCCAATCAACTACAAAGAATCATAAATAGAAAATTTATCCTCCTATCTAATTAGCAACTTCTTCTATCCTAATTAACAACTTTATCTTATAAAAAGAGAAGAGCAGGAGATGAATCAGATACATGTCTAAGTTATCAAATCTTTTTATACAAAGGTATCTAGCCTTCTTTCAATAATCAAGTAGTAGTAATGGATATCTAAACCTCTATTCGAGTTGATTTTGAGGCCAAATTAATATCACTCTAACAAATTACTCAAACTTTCCACCATCAGTAATCTATCAAGTTGTAGGTAACTTTATACTTAGTTTTTTGTCTTATTTCATTTCTAACCTTCCTAACCTAATCAAATTTATCTCCCAGCTTCCCATCTCTGACCAGACCCATATTCAAATCCCTACTTGACCATATATCCAATCTATAATTTTCTTTTTGATCAATTATAGAAACACATAGGGAACCACCGATGGTTAGCCTAATCACTAACAGTCATCTCAACTATCGATAGTTACCCAACCACTGACGATCAACCCAATAATCGATGATTCATCCAACCACTGATGGTCACTATGGAAAAAAATAACAAGTTAATTTTATCCCCTTAACTCTAACCAAACCCATATTTATATGTTCTTATTTGTTCACAAAGCCTTCCCTAATTTTATGGACCTAATGCCAATTATCTTAGCTTTAGTATTGACCCACTTTTGCCACATTTAGTGTTTTCTTTGAATAAGCATTTTAATTTATTTTTGTTTCATGCATTTACTTTCATGTTATTGAATTCAAGTATTTTTTTAAATCTATATCAACTTAATTATTATAACCAGTAGATTGATAGCTTCTTAACAAGCATATGATTCTTGGATCTAGCTCACGTTAGGTAGTCCACTCAACTATTTTACTAACAACCCCTTTTCGAATGTCTTTCTTATCTATAACTTATTCCTCCAAGCCAAAGAGGAGTTACCATCATCATCTAGATCATGCACACACTTTTATTAGGTATTCCTTTAACACCCCTTTCAATAGTTTCTTGCTTCTAAATTTAAAAATGAGTGGAAATTAAGAGAAAAAACCATGTGTAACCACTCATGAAGATGCCTTAAAAAATTGAGTGTCAGTTAATCATATTCTAGTTGGCACAAGATGTGCATCAATTATTATAACTAGCATAAAATGTACCAAAATAAAAATCATATCAAGTGATTTACTCACATCAAAATGACTGTTGAGTTGGTATGGATCCATATTTAGACAAAATATGGGTCCAACACAAGTAGAGTAAAATCACTTTGGTGAGACATTTTATTCTATTACAAAATTAAATTCCATTATATTTTTTTTGGATATTTTTATTACATTTGATCTTGAGATAGATCAAATAGATGTTAAGACACATTTTCTACATGGAAATATTGAATAATACATTTACATGTGATAACTAGGAACCTTCATGATGAAAGGAAAAGAAGACTTAGTTTTTATATTGAATAAGTCCTTATATATATTGAAACAATCACCCAAGATATGGAATAATAATTTCAAGAGCCATGTGATTGGAATTAGGATTGTGAACAAAAAAATATGGTCCTTACATATACTATAATGAGGAGGATGATAAATTTATCATCATATTTTTCTATGTATATGACATGTATTTTGTCAAAAATAAAAAGAACATGATCAAGCAAGTGAAGTATCAATTATTTGCACAATTCGACATGAAAGATAGTAATGCTGAAATATTTGTATTAAGCATGGAAATTGAGTGGATCATAAAAACAAAAATCTCTATGTATCCTAGAGGAATTATGTTAATACAATGCTAGAAATCTTCAGGATGTAGGATTACAATCTTGTTTAAACACCTTTTCCAATTTGTCAAAAACTATCTACTATATAATGTCCAAGACCCAAGAGGAGTTAGAGGACATAGTTTAGATTATGTATGTGAGTATAGTAGGTATCTTGACATATGAAATGGTATGAAACATACTTGACATTGTGCATGAAGTGGGACTAGTGATAAAAAGCCTATCTAACCTAGGAAAGGAGCATTGGACAATAATGAAGAGTATCTATGAATGGCATATAACTATGCAATTTATTATCAAGGTAAATATGGTGAAATCAAGATATTGAATCTATAAATCCTTTTGTATTATGATTGGGATGGAGATATTAAATTATATATATCTACCAATGTATATGTGTTTAATGTGTTTAGTGGAGTTGTAAGTTAGATGAGCAAATGACAAGCTAGTGTTATGATATCCATCATGAATGTTGATTACATCGCATTTACTCATGTGAGCAAGGAACTGGTATGGATTTAAAGTATTTGTTATATAAATGGGTTCACTCAAAAATATTTGAGGATATAATATGATAGTGAAATCATAATCTATCTATAAAATAACCTTGAGTATCATTATAAGACAAAACACATTGATGTGCAATATCATTTTGTAATGGAAATGGAGGAATATAAGAAAATATTTTTGGAGAGGGAGGGTAAAAATTAAAATCTAGTGGATTCATTGACCAAGTTAGTTAGTACTGAGTAGTGAGAAGTTAGATTGGTGCAGGGAATCGATGGGTATGGCTACCCAAAGTTGTTGAAGGATAGAGGTTTTCTCCCTTTTACTAAGTGTTTAACAAGTGGGAGATTGTTTGGAAATGTTTCAAATTTTATTAGATCTACGTAATGGTATTTATGTATAAGGTTGGTTTTGTGTGAGGTCATTTACACAAATAATAGATACGTAATATGGTGTGTAGGTTGGTTGTGTAAGCATTAGTGTGCAATGTTTTTTCACAAGTAAGTGAGTTTGTACACACTTATGTATAGATTGTCTATGGTAGTTTTATAATACAAACTTACCTATAGATTGTCTATGGTAGTTGTCAACATGTGGGAAATGATGAAAAGTTTCATAATGTTTTCCTTGTAGTATAATTTCACTCTTAAAGGTTTCAAAGTGGTGTGTAGTGGTGGATTTATAATAAGGTGTTACAAGGATTTGCATAACACTATCAAGCAATGTACAAATGTGAGGTTTTACTAGACACTTGTCGAATAGTATCTTTAAGATTGAAGGTGTGAATGTAACATCTTGGTGGTAATATGATAAGGATTAATTGGGGAGAATTACACAATGATCACTTAATTCAGTAGTTGATGAATGAATATTCCCATATTATACAAGCAATAGAAAGTGATGTGTTGGATATAGCCATGAATATTCTCATAAATAAGATGATGCTAGTAACATGTGATGTACTCATACACAATCTAGTTTGTAGTGTGGATGTGATATTATAATGTTAAGTGTATTATTTTTGGTGATGCATGGTTTAGTGTATTGTAGCTGCAAGAAATTTTTGGAATAATTCTCATTGATGTCAAAGGAATTATAATAAATATAAATGGAAATGTCAAAAGGAATTGTTGTTGAAAGTGAATGGAAGTGTCAAATGGAATTCTTGTTAGAAGTGAATGGAAGTTTTTATGGAAATGTTAATGGAATTGTCAATGGAAATGTCTATCTATAAATGGGATGCATATCATTTGAGTGAAAAAGAAGAAAAGCTCAAAAAATGAAATAGAATATTTCTATAGAAAAGAAGTGTGAAGGGTAGATTTATTTTAATGAAGAATATCATTTGAGAATTGTGAAAGAGAGGAGAGTATAAAGTATATAAGAAAATTAGTGAGAGATAAATTTTAAGATAAGCAAAGCAATAATTTGATTGAATAAGTAATCACAGATGGTGGAATTGATTTGGCTTGGGGTTAGTGCCTCAGAGTCTAGGGCTTGGTGCTCCTGAGGGTTGGTGCTCATGAATTGGCTAGGTTGGTTCTTGGCAAAGGGGATCAGTGTCTCAAATGGGTGGGTGCTCATAAATTGAATTAGTTGGTGCTTTGTTTGGAGATTGGTGTCTCTACCAGGTTGGTGCCTGCAAACATTATAAATGAGTTATATTTATAAAAGAAATGTTTTATCATGGTTTTCTCTTGAAAGGGTTTTCACATAAATCCTGTGTTCTCTTGTGTTATTAATTGCTATATCTTGAATGTTTATGGTTTTGGTTGATTAAATTTAAAATATTAAAATATTATCTTATATTGATTCACCCCCCTCTCATTATAAACCTATGCTTAATAGCAAGTGCATTTATTTTTGATACACACAGTCAAGTATGTGCATTTTAATATATAATAAAGTTTAATATGAAGGATATAAAACTTTGTAACTTTTTGTAGTATTAAAAATAAGTTTTTGTTAATTCTATAATTAAGAAGGTTATTTTATTGGGTTTTTTTACTCAAAAAAAATCCCAAATAAAATCTTGTGTATTATATTTTCCTTATATATTAAATATTCATATAGCATATCTCTTCTTTATGTTAGTTTTTCATGTCTAGGCCTTATCCTAAACAACAATAAGATCGTAGAAAGAGAAGGAAACCCCCTCTAACATTATATTTTTTTAGGTAACTAACTACTAGTGTTTTGAGCTATATTATTTTATGTATAATTGTTTACTTATTTATTTCGTTCATACAACTATCTACAATTAACCACAACATTTATTCAACTCATTTATCTATTTTATAAACTAAATACTAAAAATAAAACAAACCAAATTATTAATTTATAAGATAATATTTGTATTAATGAATTAGGTATAAATTGGGTATAAAATATCTCTATTAATTATGGATTACATGTCCATTATTTTTCTCCTACTTTTCCTTAAAATACACCCATAGGAAATTTCTATACTTATCCATGTGACCAAGATCTAAACTTTCAATTACCACATCTTTCATGAATGATGCTTATATCATTGATGTAAATTACCACATTTCATTTAAAAGTTTAAGGAATAATGTAAAGCTCCTAATTTTTTTAAGGCACATCATATGAGGATATAATATTTCATTTAAAATTAAGTATATTAGGTGTTATAAGAGTCCTCATTGAACAATGTAAAGCTCCTAATTTTAGTTGCTTAACTTTCCATATTGAACTTTAATTTGGTGGCCACTATAATGGTAAAATTATTGTGCATGGATAGTGGGGTTGAATACTACTCAAAAGTGTTTAAGGAATTATGTAAGTAGTGTATAATAACATAAAAAAGACAACTCCATACACACTACAACTTGTAGAGTGTATAAATAGAACATTGATGGACAAGGTCCAAAGTATGTTGAGTGTTGTGCCCTCGGAGCATACTTTTTTGGCTAAAGCAGTGGCTATTGTTTATTACCTTATCAACATATCACCCACATCAGTGTTGGTTGACAAGACTCTACAAGAAGTATGGACTAACAATAATTCGTGCTTGTGACACCTATGAATCTTTGGTTGCAAACCTTAATCCTATATTCCGAGGGAGAAAATATCAAAAGTTGACTTCAATTCTACAAAGTGCATATTTATTGGATATGGGAATCATCTCAAAAGGTATAAGTTTTATAATCTTAAGACAAAAATTAGGTGTGTGTGTGTGTGTGTGTGTGTGTGTGTGTGTGTGTGTGTGTGTGTGTGTGTATAAATTTAGTCTTCAAGGAGGTGTGTAATGTTGTGCAAGAAGAACAAAGAAGTGGAAAAAAGAATAATTATAAAACATGCACGTTGATGTAGATGTTAAAAATCATGTATCTTAGTATGATGTGATAAATTTATTGTCAATAAAGTCACAAGAAGAGTATGAGTATATGAATCCTACTCTAAGCAGATCAAAATGGGTGCCTAAAATTCCTAAAAGGTACAACCTACTATATTTTTGTGTTGCATTCTTGTCATCTATGATTGATATTGAAGACCCAAAGATGGTAAATGAATCTCTTTGATGCCATGATAGCAAATATTGTAATAAATACATGAAGGAGGATTTGGAGTCTCAAGATAAAAATGAGACTTGGGACTCGGTAGATTTTCCTCCTAGATGAAAACTTGTAGGTTATAAGTGGGGTTTCAAGAAGAATAAAATGTGCAAGGGAAACTAGAGAAGGATAATGCTTTCTTGGTTTCAAAATATTCTCACAACGAGAGAAAAATAAATTTGGTGAGACATTTTATTCTATTGTAAAACTGACTTCCATTATATATTTTTGGCTATTATTATTGTGTTTAATCTTGAGATAGATAAAATGGATGTTAAGACCCCTTTTTTTCATAGAAATATTGAATAATAAATTTACATGTGATAATTTGGAAGCTTCATGATGAAAGGAAAGGAAGACTTAGTTTTTCGACTGAAGAAGTCCTTATATGGCTTGAAAAAATAACATAGGATGTGGAATCATAAGTTTGAGAGATATCTGATTAGAATTAGGATTGTACATAACAAATATGATCCCTACATTTAATATAATAAGGAGGATGATAAATTTTTCATCATAGTTTTCTATGTGGATGACATGTAGTTGATCGTAAATGATAAGATCGTGATCAAGCAAATGATGTCTCAATTATTTACACAATTTAACATGAAAGATATTAATGCTACAATATTTTTATTAAGTATGGAAATTAAATTAGATCATATGAAAAAAAATCTCTATCTATACTAGAGGAAGTATATTGAAACAATGTTGGAAAGCTTCAAGATGTAGCATTGCAAGTTTATTTTCACACTTTTTCCAGTTTGTCAAAAACCATCTACTATGTAATGTCCCAAGAGCTAAGAGGAGTTAGAGGACATGGTATAGGTTATGTATGTGAGTATGGTAGGTAGTTTGATATATGAAATAGTCTAAAAAATACCAAACATTGTGCATGAAGTGGAACCAGTGATCAAAATCATGTCCAATCTAGAAAAGAAACATTAGACAATCATGAAGGGTATCTATAAGTATCTATTAGGGACATCTAACTATGAAATTTCCAATCAAGGTAAATTTGGTAAAATAAAGATATTGAATATAAAATTATTTTTAGATTATGATTGGGATGGAGAGATTAATTTTCATAGATCTACTAACACATATGTGTTCAACATGTTTAGTGGAGTTGTAAACTAGATGAGCAAATGACAAGCTGATGTTATGATATCCACTATAGAATTTGATTGCATCAAATCTACTCATGTGAGTAAGGAAGTGGTATGGATTAAAAATCTTTGTTCTATAAATGGGTTCACTTAAATTATTGTAAGGATAGATTGTGGCAATCAAATCACAATCTATCTAGAAAATAACCTTGAGCATCATTTTGAGATAAAGAAAATTGATGTGCAATATAATTTTTCAATAAAAATAGAGGAATATAAGAAGATATTGTTGGAGAAGGTGGAAAAAATGAAAAATTTGTGGATTCACTGACCAAGGTAGTTAATACTGAGAAGTTATCTTAGTGTATGTAATTGATAGGCATGGATATGTGAAGATGATGAAGGATTGAGTTGTTCTCCCTTTTACAAAGTGCTCAATAAATGGGATATTACTTGTTTTAAATTTTCATGGATCTACATAATGGTATTTATGTGCAAGGTTGGTGTTGTATAAGGTCATTTACATAAGCACTAGCTATGCAAGATGGTGTGTAGGTTGGTTTTACAAGTTGTAGTGTGAAATATTATTTGCACAAGTGACTTTACAAAAGCTTAAATGGGGATTGTCTAAAGTAGTTGTATAAGGTTTTCAACATGTGGGAAATGATGAAAATTTTCACAATGTTGTCTACATACTATCATTTAACTCTTGAAGGTTTCAAAATGGTGTGTAGTGGTGGATTTATAGTAAGGTGTTGTGAAGATATACATAACACCATCAAGTAATGTAAAAATGTGAGGATTTACTATAAAATTATCTAATATTATCTTTAGGATTGAAGGTGTGTGAATAACATCTTGGTGGCACTCTGATATGTAACATTTGGGAGTATTACACAATGATCAATTCACTCAGTAGTTGGTGACTAAAGATTCCCCTGTTACACAGTGATCTATTGGATACAGGCACAACTATTCTCATAAATAAGATATTGTTTGGAAAACATGTGATGTACTCATAAATAGTTTAGTGTATAGTGTGGATGAGATCGTATATGGTTAAGTGAAATGCTTTAGATGATGCATGGTTTAGTATATTATAGATGTAAGTAATTGCATGAAATTTTAATACACAAAGTCAAGTATAAGCATTTTAATATATAATAAAGTGTTGTGTGAAGGATACACAACTTTTCAACTTATTGTAATATTGCAAATAATCTTTTTTTAATTCTATAATTAAAAAAGTTATTTTATTGAATTTTTTACTCAAATTTTTTTTCCAGGTAAAATATTATATATTATTATTCCTTGTGTATTAAAAATTCATATAGCATGAATCTTTTTTTTTTTTTTTAATCTTGTCATGTATATGCCTTATCCCAAATAACAAGAAGATAGTAGGAAAAAAATAAAAACCTTCTAATATTATATTTTTTGAGGTAACAAACTACTAATGTTTTAAACTATATTTTTCTATGTATAGTTATTTAATTATTTATTTTACTCATACAACTAGCTACAATTAATCATAACATTTATTCAACTCATTTCACTATTTTATAAAACCAAATACAAAAAATTAATAAACTAATTTTTTTATTTATAAAATAATTTGTATTAACGAATTAGGTATAAAATATATCTTGTAATTATGGATTACATATCCATTATTTTTCTCCCAAGTTTGCCTTAAAATACACCCATAAGACACTAATAGAAGGAAAACACATATTGACACGTTCATTTAAAAGTTATCGTTGTCAAGACAAAACAAATAATAATATTAAAAAAAATTATCAAAAAATCTTATCTTTTCAAGATTTATATAATGTTAAAATATTAATATCCAAATGAGAGGGCTATCTGTTAAAAATTATAACCAATACTTTTTAAACAAGTGTAACTTTCTATCATATTTCTTAAATTATGTGGAAGTTTCTAAGGTGATGTGAAATTTGTGAGTTGAAATTATTTAAATAATAAGAAAGATGTATAATTAAAATGATATATTCATTAAATTTATATAATTATTGGAATATAGAAATATAATTTTTTAAAATAAAAATTAATAAGATAAAGAAAAGTAATTAAAAAAGATTATGTAGTAATATAAAAACAACATATCAAAGTATAAAATGAAGTATATAAATTATTGATATTGTCTTACAATATTTTTATAGTTGTATCAAATTTTTCGAAGGTACATTATATGAGATAGTAAAAAAAATTATTGAAAAGTATGGAATATTAAGTGTTATAAGAGTCTTCATTAGACAATGTAAAGCTCTTAAGTTTAGTCACTTAACTTTTCATAATGAACTTCAATTTGGTAACCACTATAATGATAATTTTTTTTGACATACTTTAATACCAAAAATGTGGATTACATGAGTGATATAGTAGGTGAAACACAATTTAAGGACACTAAAAATGTAGTCAAAATGTTCCATGCTTAATATGGCATTGGCCAAAGTGATTGACAAAACATGCAGTTTTGTGAGTTGGCAATGAATTAGAAAACATTCTTGTCAATGTTGATGTGGATTATATATTATAATATTATAATTGTCACAACAAGTACCCTACTCATCACTGATCCAAAGAGTTCAATCCTACCATGTGTTAGTTATGTAAGCTAAATATTACACATTCATTAAATGGGCTCAAACTATCTATATTTTTCAAGGCTTTGTGTGATTAGTGTGTTGTAATATAATTATATTTGTCCCCTAGGTGGTGGTGTAATAGTTAAAATAGTTGCATTTGTTTTGAACAATCCAAAGTCAAATCCCACCAATGATCAAGTTATCCATAACAAGGGACATATAATTGGTAAATTGGCAAAGTGGAGGTATGTGGACTGGGACCTCCACTTGTGTCCCACATCGAGTGTTGGCCCTCTAATTCCACAATTAAATGTATATAAAAAATTATTTTTGTTTTTTGTATTTTATTTATTATTATGAAAAATTAAAAAATAGATATTTTAATGTGTGTGTGTGTGTGTGTGTGTGTGTGTGACAAAATGATAACTACTTTATTTCAATATATATCACAAAATGATGACCGCTTTAATAAATCAAATTACTATTGTTTGTTAATCACTTTCAACCTAATATACAAGACATTTTAATAGACTCCTCATCCATAAAATATTTCAAGTTAATACTTTCTTATGATAACTTAAGATTCCCAAGAGAGTACATATATATTATTTTTATTAAAATATTTGGTCATATGCCTCATGGTGATACAAATTCATGAATGACATGTGTAAACGTGATTATAGATCAAGGACGGGATGTGAATTTTTTTGTATGATTACCCTTCATTGGAATATTTCCATCGTGTTTTGATAGAATAATTATTATATTTTTTATGGTGTCCTTGGCATTGATTTCAAATATTTATTATTATATATTTTATTTTACTTTTTGGTCATATTTTTTGTCATAAATATGTTGACAATAATAATTAATTGACATGTATTTGAGGATTGATGTCAGCTATCTTGAACTAGTTAAGAATATCTTAAACTTTTCCACCTCTTAACATATAGGTAAATTATTTTTTGAATAACTTTTATTAAAAAATAAATAACTTAAAATATTGATTAGCTCAAATGTAATATTTTAATTGCTTATTAACACACTCTATTCCTATAAAACCTTTACCTTGGGAAAAATGAATAATATGTATAATTCCAAACAATTAAAAAAAATTAAATATCCATAAATAATTATATATATATATAAATATATAAATAATTACAAATAAATTATTTTATATGAATTGTTATTTATTTTGTGACCTTTCTCTTTTAACAAATAAGGATAAATATAATTTTTAAGGCATAATATTATTGCCTATGTTTTTAACTAGTCAAATGATATTTGTTGGTAGAACATCATTTGAATTTATTTTTCAATTTTGGGTAAAGTATAATAAAAAAAAGTCATATAGTTTAAATTTTTTTTAATAAAATATGACTAAAAGAGTTTTCCAACAATATTTTGATAACCCTAACTAAAGTGATGGTGTGTTTAATCATAGCCCATAGTATTTCAAGAACACCTTTTTGGTTTATCAAAGGTGGTGGTGTAACTTTGTTGTCATCCAAAATACCTCTTGTAAAATTCCAATCTGAGTTGAATTCCTTACTCTTATGCTACCTCTCTAATATTTAATTGATTCATTAGTTTAATTCCTAAGTCAATTTGTCTATACAAAAAAATAAATCTACAAAAAAATATCAACCCTAAAAAGGGTGTGTGTGGAGGTTGATTTGTTCAAAATACCTTATGGAATCCATTGAAAACTAGGTGGGTGATGCTCGTTTCTCTCAAAAATTGGTTTACATTAATCTTCCAACATATACTTTCACTATCAAGACACCAACCATAAAATCAAATTGTGCTCTCTTCTACCTATTCTAGAGATAAAATTGGCATCTAAGGCTAACACATAATTTGAGGCTAAAAAAGAAGACAATTAGCTATAATGATTTTTAAAAAAACACTTAATAGACTATTAAAAATCCTAAATCTACCTCCTTGTAAAAACACTTTTCATGATTATTAAAACTAGTCCCCTTAGAACCCTCGTAGATCTCACAAAGTATCAACATTATTTATAACACTCCAGTGACTTTACCATCTTCAAACTCACAAATTAACAAGCACAGTTGGTGGTGACTATCTTTAAAAACCCTTATATAGTTTCTGAGAGACCTTCATTGATTTATTTTTCCTCTTGATTCTCTTGTATATATCATCAATCAAAGAGAGATGATGGTATCTCAATAAGAAAGATACATTCAATACATTTTGGAGCTTTCTACATCTCAAACAAAAGGTCATATTACATATAAATAACTATTTTTTATTTTTGGTAGTTCAAAGGAGATGGAAGACGATAATTAATTCATTGAAAAATGAATATATTTTAATGGAATTGTATGGAATTGAAGGATGCCTCTTGTAAATAATCCATTAGAGCAACCTGTTGGAATTTTTTTCTTTTGATATTTTTTCTTAATGAAATCATGCTTGAGATGTGCTAATTTTATCTAGTAAAGATGTCCTTCTTTTTCCAAAACACACACTAATGATAGATGATGGGTGGTCACTTTCTCACCCCATCACATATGTCCTCAATGGTCAACTAATTAATTTAATCTTTGTCATCAAATAATGTAGAACCCTTTTAATTTTGGTAATCTTAAACCTAGTATTGTCAAGATCTATTCTCTAAATGATGTTGTAAATAACACCTATTTTTGGTGATTCAGCACTAATGAGCTCTCAATCTCTAACTAAATATTCTATGGATATTTTAATATTATTGAAACCCTTGAGGATAAGGATAAGACTCTCCCTATGATTTAGTATGTAGGAAAGCATGAACCATAGTTTTATCTTTGTAATGAGGGGTAATCACATAAACTAATATTAGATGGAGAATTGAATCCATCTCCCACTTGTTTAATTGTTCCAATATGTGGAAAGGATATTATAAACTTCTAAAAATATCTTAATCAATCTGTGATCTCAAAATAAATTTATTCTCTTTCATGTTTGGTTTGAGCCGACTTATATAAGCTCTCACTCATGAGGCTTTTTTAATCATTTCCTTGTCTCATTTTGTATCACATGGATTTCATTTCTACCCAATATCCCATATTCTTAAATTTTATTTAGTACACATTTTAATATAAATAGGTATTTTTTAATATTATAGATAGAGTTTTGAATTTGACTCCTCATCTAGATTTTGTAACTAATAATATTAATTAATGGTGTGAGTCAATCAAATGCATCACCTCTTTCTTCCACTAACATGGGAAATAAATTTATTTAGTTAGAAAGATATCAAAATTAGTTAACAAATACTACAATGTGGCTATGAGGTGATCACATTATAATCCCCTTTGTACTTCATTACAAACTAAAATGGACAAACTATGGCATACAATATGTATTACATACGTAAATGTAACCAAATGGGTGAAAAACTATACATGTTTGCACTATCTTAAACATGGTGATAGATATTTTAAAGTCTTATTGAAATAAATTTAGATAAATCTTGTCTCTTAGAGACCACTAATGCTTTTGTGGACCACTAAAGCTTGTCTTAAAATCTCAAGATTACACTCCAACTGGTAAAGAAGCTCTTAAAGCTTGTCTAAAGGTTATCCCAACTAGAATATTTGACACCTAAAGGTATATATGCGATTCATATCTCCTTAGATGAGATTAAGGATTTCATTACCCATATGGCTAATGATAAGTTCTCTAGGCTTAACATATTTCCTTGAAAATTCTATAAGTCCATGTGGGATGTGGGTCATAAATACCTCCTTAAAGTATAGAAAAAATCCATTTAAGAATATTCATTAGGAAATAATATTAACAAAGGAAATATTAAATTTATACCTAAAGTAGGATATTCAGAGATTATTACTATTTGGATACTTATTACTCTTCTAAATATCTCCTACAAGATTTTGTTTAAGGTCATTGCTCTTCATATGTGTATTTTCAATCCAAAACAAACTAGTTCTATTAAAATTTGTTATTGAAAATCTTATATATATCATTATTATCTAGGAGGGTATGGAGTGGGCTCAAACTTCTAATCATATATCCATCTTCATAAAAATTGATTTTGAGACTTGGTTTATGATAAAATTGAGTGTCCTTTTATTATTTTCATGTTAAAAGCCTTAGGATATGGTGATTTTTTCTTTAGGTTGTTCAAAGCCACTTCTCTCAAGATTATGCAAGTCTCTTCATTAATGGGCATAAATATCCTCAGGTTAGTTTTGTCATATCCATCATACATGATTTCCATTTGACTATGCCCCTTTATGTGATTGGTGTAGAATATTTTAGATACTTGTCAATGGATGTAGTTTCAAAAGGTTGGTTAGGAGACTAATTATTTCTTGGAGGAACTCATAACTTGTTAATGGTCACTTTATAGATGGATACTTCCTTGTTTTGTTGATAAAAAAGACTATGTCTCTCAAAGCATTGATTGCCTTCAAAATTTCTATCAATCCTCAAGCTTTATCATACAATGGAAAAAAACTTAGTGTTATCATCATAGAATTTTTCTCCTCCCTAACCAAATTTATGAATTTGGATGGGACTTGTGGATTCACCTTATACAAATTTTAAAAACTTTGAGGATTCATTTTTATTTTGAAGATTTCATGTCTTCTCTATGGAAATGTGTTATCACCAAAATTTGAAAAATATTTCATACTAAATCACTTGATCCATGACCTTTATGACTAATTTTTAGATATGTTTAAAGGTTTTATTTGCCATTATTGTCTACTACTTCTATTGGGAGGCCTATAAATTTTCATGTGATAGGATTTCTAAGATCTTGTGTGACTTACTTTGGGCTGATTCAAAAGGCTTCCAATGGTTTCATAGATTAGTGTGGGAATTGTATTTCCCACCTTGAGAAAAAGGTGGGTTATGCAATATTGACATTCACAAGAAGGATAATTCCCTTTATGCTAATTGGGTTATTCTTATTGTATCTTATATTGATGCTTCCAAAATTCTTAGTTCATATTGTACATCTTAATGCATACCCTATGTAAAATCTATTGGTCAAGGATTGGGTTTCAAACCTTTCTCACCACCCTGACACCACTTAATATTGAAGGTTTTTTTGTCATCTAAAACATATGAAAAGCTTGGAAGATGATTAATCCCTTAATTTCTTGGGTTTGTTTCCTACAACAACCATTCCCTATGATGGTCTCATGTTCTCAAAATTTACAATTGGCTATTAGAAAATATTCATTGGACAAAAACATTGACATTTTATAAATGAATTGTAATAATCAAAGAGTTATTTTCTTGCTCTTCTAGACATTGGCTTCCATGGTAGTAAGATAAATATAAGATTACTATTGAATTTTTTCCTAATTGACATAGTCATTCAATAAAACATAAGTGAAACCTCTATTACCAACATTTATCTCAATCCACATCTCTCTTAGATCAAAAATATCTCAATTTATCATTCATTTTTAATTTAATTATTTGTCTTTAACAAAATAAAAACTTGAGGAGAAGATTCTACTTTAAGCATGTCCTATCTTTTAATTTTTTGAAATTTGAGACAAAATTATGTCACAACCAAAATATTCTACTAAAATAATATATGCTAGTGGGATTCAACTTATAGGTAAAAAATAATTTTACGTAGAAGAATCTAAAATAAATTTATTCAATATATGTATATTGCTTTAAAAACTTTGTTATAAAAAATGTTTTAAATGTCTAAAGCGAATTTACCTACTACATGCCATGAAACTCATATTTTTAAATAATTATGTCACTTTTAACTCAATACAACAACAATATGTTATATTATAATATAAAAGAATTCAATAACCAAACTAGAAAGCTATGCTTATTACAATAAAATCGACTTTCCCCTAAAATATTTATACAAATGAAGACTAAATAGTTTACACTCCTATATAAAAATCAAATATATTTTTTATGTTTCTTATTATACATATATAATTGGTTGTAACCATAGGCTATTGGAATTTCTTTTATAAAAATAGATGGATTTAATATAATAATTCAATAGACTACTAGCTAGTTTGTTGGTTTGTCCTTTATACCAACATCATGGAATCTGTAGTATGGATCATTAGTATCAAAGAAATATTGCATCAATTTGTAAAAAATATCTCCAGTCATATGCTTATAAACACTAGTGCATAAAAAAATAGGAAGGAACCCAACATGGTACTGTCAGAATACTCAAATGAACATTGACATAATAGTAAAACAATTGAAATTGTAAAGAATATTTTTGATGAATTCCTAGATTTTTATAAACCCACTGAGGAAACACTCAAGGAAAAAAACACTTCAATATTTTATTAATTCCACAAAATAAAATTTCAACTTTATCCTTCCACATCATTTACCTTCACCTGATCTACCTATTCACATGTCCTTTTGACATCATGGCCTATTCAAGGTCCAATTTGAACTAGGCATCTTTGTGTTTCATGGAAAGATATATGCCACAATCTTGGATGATTGAATTTGACAATTGGAGGATTAATTCTTTTTCAATTGACTCATTAATATCAATTGATTTTTAGCATTCAAGATGTCCACATCGGTCCTTTATTGATGGGAATCTTACAACACCCAGTGCAAAAAAGACTATAACTCCATTGAGACATGGGATAAGTTTTTTTAATTATTTTCACAAGTAATATTACCCCCTCCAACACTATAATAATGATTTCATGAAGTTTTAATAGTTTAACCAAGGTAAGTAGTCAGTACAAGATTAGACCAATGAGTTTCATGATTACTTTGCATAATTGTAGGAAGACATTGATCCACATATTTTTTGTTTGAGCTTCAATACATTTTCCATTAACACTTTCATGTAATGAGAATGAATATTCCATACCAAGTGTTAGGTAATGGGCCAAACCCTTCATCTCATCCATCAATAATGAAAACCTAAAGAACATCATTGCAAAATATGTTCTTCAACTCCTAGATCTCACCATTAAATCACATCCTAAATCACAATCATTGGGATGGATATAATAGTGTAAATATATTCAATATCAAAACCTATGCACATTAAATTATGGAATCAATTCCATGCTCAATACAAAATCCTAGGACTTAGAGAAATTGGAGGTATGTGACATTCTATAAAATAATCCATATTTATATGATTGTGATGGTACCTACAAAATATAAAACACTATGTTTGTCCATAAAATTCAATGATTGCATTTTTAATATTATAGAGTCTCATATAAGGACTAAATTCACCTCAACATCCTCTAATCAATGTCAAAATCTTATTCCTCACATAAAATTTATGTTGTTTTTGGTCTACCCAAAATACACAAAGGTTTCAGAACAAGCATGCATTGGTAGTACATCATGTTTCATGCCTACCAAAATAATAACTTGAAAATATATTAAAATAATATGAATATCTCATTTAAAAACCTAAATTAGTCTCCACACATTGTGTGGTAAAGCATCTAATCAATTTGGTTCCAAATAGCTCATTATACAACAAATATATTTAGGAGAATGGTCGAATTTAAAGCTAAACCGAAGAGCTTATTGATTAAGGTAATCTTAAGCCAATCATTTCTCCTTGTTGTAGTCTAATAGTCCTAGTGTTAAATAAAAATGACCCCTAGAGTGATACAACAAATATTGAGTATTCAAAAAAATAGATATAAAAATTTGGTATCTATTGTCCCATATTAACAACCTTTTGGACCAATTCCAAGGTTTATAATACTTTATAAAAATTAATTTGACATCAGGTTACCTTAAAATTTTAAGGCCATTTTAATGATTTATAAAAGATAAAATTAAAAATTTATGGATTGTATGAATGGTTCTAGTTATGCCTTCTGATTTGACCAATGTATTAACAACATTCATTCATCTGAAAAATGACATATTTAGGTCCTTAACCAATTCTTTCATCATAATATACTTGAATTATATTCTCATATTCAATAATACTTGAGAGTAACATGTCGAGCATGCAGTGTGCATCTTAAACATATTATGCAAACACAAGTTTCAATAAAATTTAAGAAATTATTAATTTAATGTCACACATACACAATATCTAGGCTATATCATTGATCACATAGGAATCTATATATATCCATTAAATATCAAGTTAATATAATATTTCCAATTTCATTCAATCTCATAGATATCGTATGTTTTCTTAGACTTATAGTGCAAACACATAAATGGGTTCCAATTAAGAATAACCTTTAACTCTGTGTTGCTTGGATAAACACTATCCCATGGACATGATTGCAAGCACAATCTTGGAATTGAAAAATTTCAACATGTATTCATTGAGTTCATCTTCAAAACTAATATAATTTAATGCACACTCACTCACTCCACACATATACTTGCCTTTACATGCTTATTAAAATAACATGAAGATTACGTAAACTCTCATGCAGTCCCTACTAGACTTTAAACATCTCTCTACTTTATTCTTAGAGAGTTCTTCTCCAAACTCTCTCTCTCTCTCTCTCTCTCTCTCTCTCTCTCTCTCTCTCTCTCTCTCTCTCTCTCTCTCTCTCTCTCTCTCTCTCTCTCAATAAAATTTAAGAAATTATTAATTTAATGTCACACATACACAATATCTAGGCTATATCATTGATCACATAGGAATCTATATATATCCATTAAATATCAAGTTAATATAATATTTCCAATTTCATTCAATCTCATAGATATCGTATGTTTTCTTAGACTTATAGTGCAAACACATAAATGGGTTCCAATTAAGAATAACCTTTAACTCTGTGTTGCTTGGATAAACACTATCCCATGGACATGATTGCAAGCACAATCTTGGAATTGAAAAATTTCAACATGTATTCATTGAGTTCATCTTCAAAACTAATATAATTTTAATGCACACTCACTCACTCCACACATATACTTGCCTTTACATGCTTATTAAAATAACATGAAGAATACGTAAACTCTCATGCAGTCCCTACTAAACTTTAAACATCTCTCTACTTTATTTTTAGAGAGTTCTTCTCCAAAATCTCTCTCTCTCTCTCTCTCTCTCTCTCTCTCTCTCTCTCTCTCTCTCTCTCTCTCTCTCTCTCTCTCTCTCTCTCTCTCTCTCTCTCTCTCTCTCTCTCTCCTCTCTCTCTCTCTCTCTCTCTCTCTCTCGCCAACTTATTTAGAGTTTATTCCACTCTATGTGTATATACTTGATCATCATTTATTTCATGCTCAATTTTTTTATTATATGTCTAGGTATTAAAACAATTTTGATCCCTCCAAATTCAATGGCTAGGGTGCATCATACCTATAAGCAATTATAAATTGATTTAATTTTTTTGTATGCAATTTATGTTATCTTTTTATACAATAATTTAAACATTTGAACAACTTACCTTCAAATATTTTTTTCATTTTTATTATGTAGGAAGGTACCCTCTCTACACATTGTATTATGTCATACATAATTAAGTATATTTTCATGGTCACAATCAGGATTCACCTAGGCTAGTTGTGTATTTCAAAGACATGGATGTTGTATAGAAACATGTAATACATATAGTGTATTATATTTAAAATTAAATAAATGAGTGTGAAATAATATAATAATTATTTGAAACTTAGATATGACAAGGCTTGATACCATACTTGTATGTTTTGTTGATGTGGGTCTCCCCACTGATTTCATGCATGGATAATGGAATCAAAATATTTTTGAGCATTTTTTAGATCATGATTATTTTTCCAATCAATGTTGTCCATGTTTAGGACTACCTATAACCATATGAATCCCATGAACATGTGGTAATCCTCTATGTTTCCATTCATATCTAGACCAATGATCTTTGACTTTCATTCCTTTTTACAAAATCTCTTTTAAGAAAATTAAGGTGTTATAGGTGCATGTAGTATGCCACTGTATGAGGACAATCAATAATATTTTTTCATGGTGTTCCCAATATTAGCATATGGACATCAATCAGATACATATTATTTACACTTAAAGTGATTAAAATTATTTGTGTTCCAATTTGAAACAAAATGTCACTTAATTTTACATGACATTTTTCCCAATAAGACCTTATACCCCTTAACATGGTACTAAAACACATCAAATGAATAGTTAAATGAATATCATGGAATATTTTCCATTTCTTCCCATAACTTATTTATGGTTAGTGTCATGCCATAAAGGATCTTCTTTACAAACACCATAAATAAATTTTCTATAGGATGCCCAATGATCATGTCCATCCTTAATAGCTAAATCATGGGTGTTGTCCAAAATGGTGATCCCTATACTAGATCAAATGTTTAATAAATTCATGTATATATACTTGTCTAATTTATGGATATAAATAATTCATACTCTATTAGTAAATAATGTAGATAATTCCATATCAGTTAGCCCTTCTATGGCATACTCATTTATAAGGGGTGTCATTTTGATTCTTAGCTAATTAATTAGTTCACTAGGTTCTAATTTAGTTATTTACCCATGCGTGAATTAATTTTATCTTGTTTATGGAAATGGGGAATTTAGATACCATTTAATTCATGTGATTGGTTATATTTATATTATCTATACCCATCATTGGGATCTAAAATGCATATTCATTCACTTCTAAGTCAAACTCCACACTTATAAAGTTCAATTAGTCAAATATATGACTTTATCAAAAGAACATTGATGTAGGATCATCACTACCCCTTTGTAAATACTAGTCTAGTTCATGTTTTGATTAATTATGTATCTATGAGGTTTTTAGGAACCATTTTGAGGTGTTAGACTAGTGTCAATTTTGAATGAGAGGTACATTGGCATTTTCCTACCAATTTTCTACATTTACTACATTTAAGATAAATAAATAAGATAATTGATATTCACAGATAATAAAGATAATATTTCTTGTATTTTCCTATATTTATACTATGATAATACTAGAACATTCATAGAAGGAAAGAGTAATCAAAGTAATTTTGGATGATTTATGTGTTTTTTATATGTTTAATATAATTTAATGTTATTATTTATTGTATTAGTGAGGTTTTATACCAGGACTGCAAACAGTATCCTTGTATTAAAGATTGTGTTCTGTGTTAAAGGAAATTGAGAAGGGGTGGAGTGTTTTGGAATGTAAAATTGAGATAAAATGATTGGTAAAATGGTCTTATCATATTTTTTATAATATTATATATGAATTAAAATGTTATTCTTCTACTATAACTTGTAAGTGAACCAATTTTTTTGACCCTTTAATTTGAAATTCTATATATATACACAAGGAGC
The DNA here is from genome assembly GCA_037957365.1 of Torreya grandis. Taxonomy (NCBI): domain Eukaryota; kingdom Viridiplantae; phylum Streptophyta; class Pinopsida; order Cupressales; family Taxaceae; genus Torreya; species Torreya grandis. The sequence goes on along the minus strand of JARHVA010005679.1, from coordinate 432,711 downwards.
AAGATTGAGTTTGAAAATGTGAAATAAATGTAAGCCCACATTGAGTTGCCTCTAATAAATATCTTGGTAATTTTATCCCAAAAATTTTTAAGGATTCAATTTTTTAATAGATAAAGAAGGAAACCCCTATTTTGATAACTATTTTATTTCAACCATGTTTTCTTAGGTTCTTTCATTATTGACAAACTGTGTAATTGATTTCATGAATGAAATGATAGTGGGATAACCTTTATCCATTTATATGAGACTTTGGTGATTTACCACCTTGTATTTATAATGATATTTACACATTTATTTGTCTTGGAATGTTTTTTTGTTAAAACAAATCTATATAGACCTATCCTTTCATACATAGTTGTCACTAAATAATACTCAAGGGTGGATAGAGGATTAAGAGGGAGAGTATATGAATTAAGAAAGGAACAAGGGGATTATGTGAGAATGTTTCAATTGAATATATTGTAAAAAAAATTCTAAAATAATTTTTGAGTGTTCCAAAAGATGTGATTGTAGTTTATACAAACTACATTTAAACACTCAATCACATTAGAACAGTGGGGAAAAACGTGTACAGAGGTGTAAGTGGAAGCTTTATCATAGTGAAAGAGGTGGTTTGGACTGGTAAATAACAAAATCAAAAGTTAAAGTGGATTTAAAGCCCTTAATATGATGGCAAATAGATTTAAATCCTTCTCGGGTAGTTGAAAGGCTTATTAACCCTAGAACTAGGGTTTGGATGATAGAGTGAGTTATAAAAACAAAAAGTTTGTAAAATTTGGTATATATATGGGGTATAACCTATTATAATACATTTTAAATTATTCAAGGCATTTGCGTACATTCCCATACTTCTTGAGGGTATTGTGTGTGAAAAGGGTCCTAATTGACCTAAATAGACCTAACAATAGCCTTAACAAGCCAAGAAAAGTGCATTAGAGATAGATCCTAGGCTTAAAACTTTGAATATAAATAGATATTGATAGAGGGTATTTGAAACAATGGTTATTTCCCCCAAATTCCTCTATACAATTTTGTACAAGCAGGATTTCTAGAAAAAAAGGCTCCTAGTAATTAAGGGGTAAGAAGGGAGGGTTATGTAAAGATGGTTTCTTGATTTTTATAAGGTTATGAATTAAATGAGAGTACCAATAGGTTTTAATGAAATTTTATAAGGTTTTTATAAACCATAAACTAATCCATTGATTTCAAGAACCAAAAGTTGTGTAGTGAAAGAATGAGCCATTGTCAAGAAAGTGAATAATGAAACAAGACAAAGTGAGAGATAAAGATAAGTGTGAGTAAAAATTTTGTGTAAACTATATAGAATTTTTGGTATAAAATATTAAAAATTACTTGTGAAGTAGGAGAAGAAGATTTGGATGAAGAAAAGGTATAATTTACTTTGTTTTGTTTTTTTTGTGAATTTGATCAATTCATTAAAAGTATGATGAAAGTTGTTTGAAGAGACTGCTGAAGAAGATTGCAGGTGATTGAGAGATGTTGGTTAGGTAGGTTGAAATCCAAGAGAGGCTTGATAAGGAGATAAATAATCTCAATATTAGAGAACAAAGTGATTTCTCAATAAATTGATCTAAGGAGATAGATTGGATGACAATGGAACAAGGTGCAAAAGACTTTCTTAAGGTGGAGTAAGGTGGAAAAGACTTGATTAAGGTAGATCAAGGTGAAAAAGACTTGATTAGGAGAGTAAAACTACCTAATAATAAGTACCGTCATACAAAATCAGATAGAGGTGAGATACTTTTAGATGAAAAGGTAAAATGATTTTTTTCAAGTTTGTCAAATCACTTGTCATGCATACAAAACAAGGAGATTTTAGATTAACTTGTTGAGAAAATGATCATGTTAAAATCATTGGCCATGGAAAGGTAAGTCATTGATTAGGTACAATAGCAAGAGGAGAATAAAGAGGTTGCAGAGGTTTGAAGGAGAGAAGATAAAACAAACAACAACACAATAAACAGCAAACCCAAGCATAGGGATCATAAGCATACAAGTACAAGAGAGTGGCTCAAAAGAGGAAAAATATTTTTATCATTTATTTGTGTGTTTCATGTGTAGGATGGTTACAAGACAAGAGCCAAATGTTGAAGATGATCAAGTTCAAGATCAAAGTGTAAAATAATAACCTCAAAGGCAGAAGAAAGAGAAATATGAAACAAGGAGGAGTCAACATAAGTAATCACCACAAAGGTATATGTATCTCAAATATACCTTGAGATCTAGGAGGATATTCCATTGTACAAGAGGTGCTGCAAAGAACATCAAAGACTAATCACTTATAACTTTCAGGGAAAGTTGTCATTTGCTCCTTGATAGTATGATGTAGAAGCATCACTACCCCCTTTGTAAATAATATTATAGTTCATATTTTGAGTCATTAGGTATTTATGGGGTTTGTGTGAACAATTTTTAGGTGTTAGACTAATGTCAATTTTGAGTGAGAGATGCATTTGCATTTTCCCACCAATTTGCACCATTTGAAAATTTGAATGCTTTGTCAAGGTTATGGAGGTCATGAGTCATGTCTTAAGAATGTAAATTTGTGACTTGGATTATATAACATTGATGCATAATTAAATCATGTAATTATCCATTCTTGACAAATAGGTAATGGTTATGTTGCACTCTCAACATACAAATGGGAGTTACAAGGAAGTTACAAGTTAGTTATGAACCTTTTGAAATAAATAGTGGTTTTTCAGTGTGAATTAGGTAGGTAATTCAAAGTATGATTTTTTTTTTGGGTGTTATTCGAAGTAAAAATGTATAATAAACCCCATTAAATAGAAATAAAGATGATACTTGATATTTGTAGACAAGAAAGACAATATTTCTTGCATTTTCTTGTATTTATACTATGATAGTTAACATTGCTAGAACATTCACAGAAAGAAATAATAATCAAAGTAAGTTTGGATTATTTATGTTTTCTTGACATGTTTTAATATCATTTAAGTTTGTTCTTTATTTTATTAGTGAGAGTTTGTTCAGGATTGCAAACAGTAACCCTGTATTAAAGGTCATGTTCTATGTTAAAGGAAATTGAGAGGGGGCAGAGTGATTTGGAATGTAAAATTGAGATAGCATGATTTTTAAAATGGTCCTATAATATTTTTTATAATATTATATATTAATTAAAATTTTATTCTGTTAATATAACTTGGAAGGGAACCAATTTTTTTGACCCTATTGTAAGAAATAAATTCTATGATTTGAAATTTTGTATAACATGAGGAGCAAGACTCAGTTTGAAAATGTGAAATGAATGTAAGCCCACATTTATTTGCCTATAATAACTATATTTTTAAGTTTTTCCCACAAGTTTTTAAGTTTTTAAGGATTCAAGTTTTGAAGAGATAAAGAAGTAAACCCCCGTTTTGATAACTATTTTATTTCAACCCTCTTTTCTTGGGTTCTTTCATTATTGACAAACTGTGTAATTGATTTCATGAATGAAATGATAGTGGGATAACATTTATCCACTAATTTGATACTTTTTTGAGTTCCCAAATTGCATTTATAATGGTATTTACACATTTGTTTAGCTTGAAATCTTGTTTTGTTAAGACAAATCTATACAAACCTATACTTTCATATAGAGTTGTCACTAAATAATACTCAAGGGTGGATACAAGATTAAGAGGGAGAATATATGACTCAGGAAAGGAAAAATGGGATTATATTATTAATTTTCAATTAAATATATTGTAAAAAAATTCTAAACCAAGTCTGAAGTGCTCCAAAAGATGTGATTATAGGTTACACAAACTATATTTGAACACACAATCACATCAAAATAGTGGGGAAAACATGTATAGAGGTGTAAGGGGAAGTTTTATCATGGTGAAGGTGTGTGGGAGTGGTAAATATAATAATAAAAAGTTACAATGGCTTGAAATCCCTTAAGATGATGGCAAATAGAATTAAATCCTTCTCGGGTAGATGTAGGGCCTGCCAACCCTAGAACTAGAGTTTGGATGATAGAGTGAGTTCTAACAGTCAAAAGTTTGTAAAATATGGTATAAAACTAGGTTATAACCTATGATAATATATTTTAAATAATTTAAGTCATTTACGTACATTCCCATACTTATTGAGGGTACTGTGTGTTAACAGGGTCTTAATTGACCTAAAAAGACCTAACAATAACCTAAACAAGCCAAGGAAAGTGCCATAGAGATAGAGTCTGAGATTGAAAGTTTGAGTATAGACATATATTGATAGATGTTATTTGAAACAATGGTTATTTCCCCCAAATTCCTCTATACAATTCTATATAAGCAGGATTTATAGAAAAAAAGGCTACTAGAAAATTAAGAGTTAAGAAGGCAGAGTTGTGTAAAGATGGTTTATTACTTTGTAGAATATTATAAATGAAATGAGAGGTACCAATAGGTTGTAATGATATTTTATAAGGTGTCTAGAAACCATAAACTAATCCATTTATTTAAATAACCAAAATTTTCATAGTATAAGAATGAGCCATTGTCAAGAAACTGAATAATGAAACAAGACAAAGTGAGAGATAAAGGCAAGTGTGAGTAAATTTTTTGTGTAACCTCTACATCAAACACATATTCATGAATTTAAACATCTTTATATAAATTATATGTTTTATTTTGTGTTTTAGGATTGTAAATACCCTCTTTTTATTAACTATAAAGTTTTAATTTGTTCTTTGTTTATCCTTCCAATAATGATCAATAAATATTTGATTTGATGTGGGAAAACTATAGAAATTCATTTTACTTCTATAAAACTTATCATATGTATTTTATATATGTATTGACCTCCATTTATGTGTGTGAAAAATGTTATCAACATCTCCACTACTTATGTTAAATTTTCAAGCTATGGTAATTGAGAACTGAGATCAATGTTATTTGATAATAAAAATCAATGATCATTTTCTCTCATCAACATCTTTTATAATATGGCCTTCAAGTGTGTGATAAATATATATACCTAGGTAAATCCTTCAATTTTATCCCAACATTTCCATTAGAATCAACTATATTTTTTTCTCTTTTCCTTCTCAATTATGATGCCATCTCCTCATTTGGATCATTATTTTGTTTATTTTTTCAACACTGTCACCCATTGCATCTTGAAATATTTTATTTTGCATTTTTAGCACATGATTTTTGGCTAATATATTCACTCCTTCAAAATTAACCTCAATATTATAATTCATTTGACAATGTCTTTAAATTGATTCATGATTATGTTCTTTTATATGTTTTATTTCTTCCTCAATGAATTGATCTAAATGCATTCCTCTTTGTAATATTATTATTAAATTATTTTGATCATCTTAACATGTTCATGCATGATATGTTACCATATCATTTGTAGAGTGCATTATTTGTGCTTTGAGTTCTTAAACTAACATTTATGCCCTGTGTTTAGCATGTTTTTCTCTTTCATTATCATTTTGATGTTTTTTAATTCCTCTATCAGATGTTCACTTTGTTGCCTTCAATATTGCCACGTACATTTTTGAATTTTAATTATAAGTGAACCATACCTACAATGTATAAAAACAAAAAATTAAAAATTTATAAATATTTAAATGAATAAAAATAATAAATAACAAAGAAGATATAATATAGCAAAAGTTAAATTTTATTCTTTATAAATATCAATTTAAATTAACAAAAATTAAAATCGTAATCTCAATAAAATTAATGTATGCATTCATTGTATAATTGAAAGTGTTTGAATATTAATTTAATGTAAAAGAAAAAAATTTATTTGAAATATTAAATACATAAAAATGTGAAGACTCTTTGATGGAATAATATGAAAGACTTAATTTAGTTACACGCGTGCGCGCGCGCGCGCACACACACACACACACACACACACACACACACACACACACACACACACACACACACACACACACACACACACACACACACACACACACACACACACACACACACACACACACACACACACACACACACACACACACACACACATGTATATGTATATATGTATATAAGTATATGTGTGTGTGTGTGTGTGTGGGGCCAAGTGGCCTATATATGTTTTACGTATAAACATATGTACATGTATATATATGTGTATATGTTCAAAATGAAGCCACTTTTTCTTTAGGCTTAGAAAGCTAATGAGAGATGTTAAGTTATGCATACATTCATAAGTTTATATTTGATGTGGGTAGATGATTGTTTAACCTTGGTCTAAATATATACTTATACATGGAATCTTAATTATTTAATTATTAATTATTTTAAGTCTTGTATTGTGGAATGGTTTTGAGGGGCTTACTATTGTTTTAGACTAAATACATTTTAATATGTATTAAAGGACATATTTGTGTGTGTGTGGGGTGTTTAGGCTTAATCATGCCATGGAATGATTATATGGTTAATAAACTGAAAGAAACAAAATAAAATTGATTGTCTTTTCTATGACTTGTCTTAAAGGCTTTTGTTATTGGTGGGTTATCTTGTCTTTAGCATAAGGGTAAAGATGTGCATTGAATGTATATGTGGAAAAGGCAAGTGGAATCCTTGGAAACATTGCATTCCCCCTAAATTTTGACCAAGGTAGAGTTTTCCATACTTGGGCTTGTAAAGAAATAGGAAATGTGTGAAGGAAGTTATGCCCTCTTTAATACAATTTGATTATTAGGTGAAACTTTATTTCCTTTTTTTTCTTTTTATCCCCTTGGCCACAGATTTAGCTAGGCCATTATTTTTGGTTTTTGTTTCTTTTGAAGTGTCAACCCCACTTTGGGATAATGGTGTTGGGGTTTGAAGGGAAAATGAATAAGATAGGAGTGAGGTTGATGCCATAGAGAACGGGAGGAAGGGAGAGATTAAGGAAGTTACAAGCTTGCACCTTAGCCAACACCTTGTGAGGGGATCATGGAAAAATTATAGGGTTTCTAGACCTACATTTTAGGGGTATGGGAAATGGATTAGATGATAGTAGAGGTGGGAATAAAATCAATTTTAATGAAAATAAGAGAAAATCGAGCTACTAGTATGGCACCATTGGGAGAGAAAACTATAATGAAAACCCTGCATATTTATTTGTCCAAGTATGTGTTCTCTTTTTCCTTCTAGGTTTAATTTTTGGTTTTTAAATTCTATTTTAGTAAATTACTAGCCATTGAAAATTCCTACTAGGTATATCATTTTGTGGGAATATTTGGTTATTCCCATTCAATCATATGGCATGGTCAGGTGTGGATAGGGGGATTTTGCATAAAAATTATTGGTAATTTATGTTTTAAAAAAATAGGGTATGTCCCTAGATTTTACTTCATTTTTATCTGAATGAATAACTACCTCCCATAATTTGTAAACCATATTAGAAGGTTAATATTTTTATATGATAAAAAGGGGTTTTCATGATTGTGAAAATGGGTTGTTATGACTTTTATTTTTGAAGGTTTGAATATGAAAAATAATAATAATATGTATTTTATTTTGGCTGGTAATGGCACTTTTCCCCTATATTTAACATTGTTTGGTATGAAAATCCCATTGTTAGATAAACAATTATGGTGTGAAACTCATCCTTTGACATTCATATTGGCAATTAAAACCAACTAAAACATCTTATGCTTGGCCCCCTTGATCACCTAATTAAACATGGGAAATAGCTTTTAACAAAATGTCAATTCATGCATGACACCTCTTGTTGGTTTTTGGTCATATTGGACTAGATTACCACTTGTGGAGAATTGGTAATATTTTGGTGTTAATAATTGAACTAAATTTATTATTACATGATAAAGGTTTGTTTTTAGTTGATAAATAATGAAAGTTAATATTAAAAGTTGATATCTTGGGTTGAGTAACTTATTATGCTTACATATCCTATTTATGTTGATTCTAAAACTAGATCTTTGCCTATTAGAGCTAGTACTTGTTGATCTTATTACAATTATGAATTGTATGGTTTAGTATTCAATAAATGGAGTAGGGAGTTTAGTGTATGATTACTTGGTTTTGTGTTTATTCATGGTAAATTTTATTTATTATGTGAGAGATGGTGGAAGTTTTTACATTGTATCTTAATACATAATGTTTAAATTTAATTTTGACTTGTACATGAATTATGGTGAGAGGTGGTACTCTTAATGGAAGGTAATATGACTGATATTAGAATCTCTCACATATATTCTATTTTTAATTACTTTTTGTTAATGATGGATGGAAATTCTTGTAATATTATGATTAGGAAAGAGCCTCTATAAGTATTCTTTTATGTTATTATTGATCATTTTTTCCCAACAAACCAAAATGTGTCAACCCCTTATAGTCAGAATCTTGTATAGGAGATTTTTATAATGTCAAAGGGTATGTTTTAGCTTTGTTGATTCCATTTCCTATGCCATTATATTTTAGTCATAGTCTATGTTCATCCTTGTGTCATTTGGTGTCTAAGATACCATTTTAGGGTCATATATGTAAGTGGTAGGTCTTCACGGTGATCAATGAAGTTAGAGCATGGATCAGGTTGATAATGGATGAGCATATGGATAGTGTTGAAAGGCCATATGGGATGTTAAGAGTCCTTGGAATGAGTTTGGAAGTGCATAGCATTTATCTAGTTCTTCATTGTGTTCACTTAGGCATTTTGGGTCTAGTGGTAGAAATTCTAAGAAGGTAGTTTGTTGACATTGTCATTGCCATGTGTGGATGAGTTAGGGAGATTTTTTCATATGGTCATGATAAAATTAGTACCTATTTTATACATGAAAAATTTCAATCCATGCATCCAAGCACAACAGAAGATATGAAGGTGTAAACACCGAAATCGTGTCTACTCCCTTGGTCGACTCCCCCTTGGTCCCTTTCCACTTCTAACCATGCCTAACCTATGTCTTGATAATTTAAAATAATCATCTATTTTAAATTAATATTTATCTCTCTCTCTCATGACACCTCACCCATGCCACCTCTCCTCTCCTTGGATTCTTTGCCCTTGGATACCCTCATTTATCACCCTATGACTTATTCCAACTTCTCCCCATTAACCTCTCACACTCATTCAATTCACCTTTGACTATTTTCCCACAACCAATTAACCCTGGCAATTGGAAGAATGGGAAAAGGCTAATTTTAGCCCTTTTTTTGTTATTCTAGCTGCCGACATCGGTTACCAATCGGCTGACGCCAGTGGGATCGCTGACATCAGTTTCTTAAGATGGGCCCGAAGGTGAATTCTGCTCTCCTCCTTGAATCCTCTTCCCCCAAATGCAAAAATCCTCTTGCGCCTAGACTTTGACCTCTCCCTCTCTCTCCCCTAGATGTATAGCAAGCATCACAGGCTACAGGTACATTGTAAGAAGTCTTCTACACCAGCAGCATCAGCAACAAGTCTTCTACACGAGCAACATCAGCAACTAGTCTTCTACACTCCTCCTTCAACAAGCAACAGGTAAGTATTCCTCTTTTGTTCTATTTCTATATTTTAGAGTGCTTCTATAATCAGTCTCCATTTTCTACTTCTAATATTATTAACCAGACCTGGCTATCAACCAAACCAATCAAACACTCTTCTTGGAGAGGCTGAAAAGCCCTCCTCTTAACCAGACCCCTCTTGACACCCTGTCCTCAACCCTGACTCCTTCCTTAGACCTTATCTGTATCCTTGTGACCCTACACAGACTCTCTAACTGCCACAGACCCCTTCTGTTGACCACAGACCTTCTCTGAGACCCAACCAAAGACCACTGCCCCCACTGACGTCGACAGAATTGACCAACCGATGCTGATAGCCTAACCGACGTCGGTGACTGTGGAAGATCGATAGCAGCATACAGGTACACATATCTTTGTTTCCTTTGCTTAGTCTTCCATTTATTTATTTTTATCAGACATTGTTTTATCAACTAGTGGACTATCATCCCTCAAGGGAGTCTTTGCACTTCAATGATCGAGCTTTTGCTCGATAGTCCACCTTACATCCATCTAACAATGTTCTTGTTCTTGTCTCTTTCTTTTGTAGGTGTCATCCTCCACAGCCAAAGAGGAGATCCTCAATGTCTGGATAATGGTGCGTAGACCTCATCTAGGTAACATCTAACCCTAGACCATTTCTCTTAGTTTCTTATTCTTTTTAAATGTGAAAAGCAAGAAGCTTGTTTGGAAACATTCTGACACGCTTGGTGGGACCCTAGGGTCTCCCTTGGGTTCATTTTCTTACTTTTCATATAGGTGCATTAGGTCTCTCCTTGCATCTCTTTCTTTTATCTCTTCCAAAAGACACCATTAGCAAAGTTAAAAAGAACCCTTCTTTCTTTCTTGCATCTTAGACTAGTCAGACTCATACTCTTCAATATTTTCTCAACTTGTCTGCATCTGAACACACATTTCAATTTGGGCTTAAAATCTATTGCATCTCATTTCTATCTGAATGCATATTTAGTCCACACATCTAGTAATTACAAACCGCATCATGAATAAAGCATAGGCCACTTATGTTACACATCCAAACCACTTGCACAAATCAAACATCTTAACTTACCTGAGACAAGTCCTGACTAGGATTTCATCACCTAGCTGATACCTTACCCGTCCCAGCAATCCCACTTGGACTTCACTACCAAGGGGAAAGCCCACTCTATTCTCTAGTAGAGGATAATCTCTAGGGGAAGTATATATTGGCTAAGTGAGACCAGCTTACCACTGGGCTCGTGAAGTGAGGGGAGCTTGCTCCTTAGCACCAGGCCAAGTATGGAACCTAACACAGACTCTTGAGCACCAAAACTAACCTAAAACCAACCTTAGACTACCTCTTCTAGGACTTGTTCTACAAGCCAACTTCCCAAACACTCTCTAAGGCATAAGCCAACATGATTCTAAAAGTTGATTCTTAGGATTTAACGCTTAGGGCCTGTCTGTCTTCATCTATTTTTCTATCTTTATCTGGTTTTTTGAGCTAGTGAGGATGTTTTCTTCTTTCTTCCAAAAACTCTCAAATTTTTTGAGTTTCTGGAAAACATAGTAATCGACATCAATTTTAACACCGACGTCAGCAACCTTTCTTTGCCGGCATCGGTTATCTGACCGACATCAGCAATATATTTCACCGACATCAATTTTTCAACTGACATCGATCACTATCCAGAACTTTTCTTTTCCTTAAACAACAAGCTTAAACCCTGACTTTCTTGTTGTCCAGCACCCATTCTAGTTTTTTGAGACTGAAAAACACAGTTTCTGAAACTTGACCCTTCTTACCTTGAATGGTTTTGACATGCAGTCAAACCAAAACTCTTCTTGACCATGCGAGGCAACAACCGCTTCCGCCTTCGCCCTCCATAACTAGTCCTCTAATGGAGTATCATTCAGAGACCAAACAAACTCCTACCCAACCAACTCCCAATCAACCTTCAATTGTCCCTGAAGGGGACCCAAACTTTGGGAGACTCCTTGACCACAATGTCAAGGCTCTCCAACAATATCTCGCAAGAAACCAAACGCAAGACCTTTCGAGTGAAGCAGTGATGACATCAACACCATCCGCTACCCAGCCTTTTATGACTTAGACTATTGCCTCAACCATTAACCTGACCATGTCCAATACATAAAGTTTGGCCTCCCCATCTATTTTTGGACCAACCTCCATCGGGGTTTCATTACCCAATCAACCACATGCAATTCAACCAAGTTTTACATCATACCAAAACTTGATTGTCTCGACTCCACACACTCTTACACCTATAAATGCAAGAGTGTTTACCTCCCCTTTTGCCAATGCCACCATGTAACCACCTTTGGTGGTATCTAGTCAACTTATGCCTTCTACCTTCATGACACAACCACCCCTGGCTTCCATATCTATCCCAATGACTAGTTACCCATATGTTGCACCCATACAAGCACAACCGACTACGTCATACATCCCTTCTATCACTTTCTAAGTGCCTTACAACCCAGGGGGTACCCCATCTACCAATCCATCAGTTGATCTCATCAAGATGTTGATGGACAAAATGTCTAGTCTTGAGGCTTCCATTTCCAGTTCAAGCAATGCCCTTTCATATGACCAAATTTGCAATGAACCCATTCATCTCTCTATCCCAATCAGATCATATCCCAGTTAGTGGAGACTTCCTAAATTTTCTCATTTCTAGAGTAAGGAAGACCCACAACAGCATCTACGAGCATTCAGACATGCTTGTTACTTGATAGCACATGATGATGCGTTATTGCTACACATGTTTCCCATGTCACTTTCTGGCCTAGCCCTTGATTGGTACAACTCTCTCACCAGTCACTCTATCTTTTCATTCACCCAGCTAGCCCAACTTTTCCTTGACCATTTTTCTATCAATATCACCAAAAAGGTCTCAATCACGGACCTATACTCTATCAGGCAGTTTGATGACGAATCCATAATCGATTTTGTCGCCCATTGGAGAGGCTTGATCAACCAACTCTCCTTCCCTTTACCTCAACCTGAGCTCATCAAGCTCTTTTCTCGAGCATGTGCCAAGCACATCTCATCCACCTTACAGGTTCAAACATTCTACACTTTTGATGAAGCTTTCACCATGGCTTGAAAGCTTGATCTCCATGCCATTGAAGAGGATAAGGTCAAATTGCATAATACCAATGCAAAAGCCTATGACCCTTCTTCTTCCAGACCTTCTTCTGCCAATTCCAAATCCAAAGGAGTGGCAAACACTGTGGTCGTTAGATCACCATCCTTGACAACAGCCAACCAATCTCAACCTTCAACATCTCAAAGCATCACAAAAAAATTCTAACAACGCTATATATAGCGTTAATACACTCCAATTGGAGAGTCATACGCTTTCGTGTTGGAAAAACTCGTCAATCAGGGGGTCCTTAATCTCTCTCCAATCCGACCACCTCAATTTGACCCTTCAAAAGCCATCCCTACATGGTATAGGGAGAATGACTTCTGTCACTATCACCATGTCCAAGGCCATGACATAAACAACTGTCGAACCTTCAAGAACATTGTCCAAGATAGATAAGGGGGTTTTGGATAACTCGAATGCCCTACCCAATAAAAATATTGATATCTTCAAACACCCCTTTCCTAACCATCCTCCTAACCAAAACAATGTCCAGACCATGGATGATAGCTCCCAAGAGCATGATATACGCACGGTCAACACGGTCTCACCTCTTGTCCCTGACCAACCTCCTCCATGGGTAGAAGAAATTTCTTCTCCTATTAGTTCTCCATCGACCTTTCTTATATTGGAGGATGCTTCGACCATACCAATGCCATTAGACCCACCTTCATCCTTCCTCCTACTAATGGAGGACCATACTCTTCCTACTCCTCAACCACAAGTAGAAGGCACCATCATCCCTGCCCTCTATCCTCTTGAGGAGTCACATTCTCCAATTTCTTCTCCACCAAGAGAAGAACCTGACTCTTCGCCCACTTCAACCGAGGAAGACCCAGTGACAATTTTCTCTTGCCTTTTGCCTGAGATCGCTACATCTCACTCACCTCCGTCCACATCTGAACCTAAATCCATGCAGGTGTCCACCATGCCAAAAGAGATTAAATCTCTCGACATTTGGCCTATATCAAACCTCACTCACCCACAAGTGAGGGTAGACTCTAACCTTGCCTTTCACAATAGTGGCCCTTAAACCAAACTAAAGAAGGCTACTAAACCACACCAGAGAATTCCTCCCCCACCTTAATCATTGCCCTCTATTTTGGGCCCGCATCCATCTACCTTAATAGGGGTGCTTCCTACTCCAATACCTCAAAGAGGCAAATTGCCTCCATTATCCCCTTTACCCATTAAACATATATTTCCTCCAAAATGACCAATGCCTCTTACACTTCCAAAACAAAATTCATCAACCCCTACTACAACAAAATGTGCAGATTCATTGGCGAGTTCTTATGCCTTGCTGTTACGACAACTTTTGTAGTCTTCTCGTATCAGTCTTCCACCTCTTAGACCAACCAATCTCTCAGACCAAAACTACCCTGGTTCGATGACACTCAAGTTTGTGCATATCATCGCATGCTGGGACATGACACTGAGCATTGTTGTGCCCTCAAGGTTGTCATTCACCAATGCTTGGAGAAAGACACCCTTCTTCTTGACCATATTATCAATAAACCTTCAACACCGTCCCATGCCTTCCAAACCTCCTCATCTTCACACTCATCAACTCTCGAACCAAGACCATCTTGGTTTGACAACACTTAATTTTGTCACTATCATCACACACCGGGACATGACACTGAGCGTTGTTGTGATCTTAAAGATATCATTCGTCAACACCAAAAAAAGGATACCCTTCTCATCAAGGATCCTCTTGATGACTCCTTTTCCAAATCTTTGACACCATCACATGCCTCACAAACATCATCACCTAAATTGGGATCTTCACACAAGACTATGGTCCCTCCACTGCCTTTAACCCCATTATTCAAAATCAACACAGTCAACTTGACCACCAGCCCACCAACCCAAAAGGATAAAGGGAAAAGACACATTTCTATCCCTTGGACATCCCCATCTACCAAGCCTTCACCACAACCAAAACCCAAGATTACTGTCTTGGGCACATCTTGACCAGCATCCTCAAAGACAATCCCTCACTCCATGGTGAAATAACCTCACCACATGACCCCTGTGAAGATGCCTTTGTATGATCTCATACAAAACCCTCCACAACATCATCATACTTTAATCCAAGCCTTACAATCAATGGAGGTCCAGCCTGATGACCCCCAACCTCTGACCACTTTAATCAAATCATTACCAACCATTGCCTCTATCATCATCCATGATTTTGAGATTCTTGCCTCCAACCTGGCAGATCAGGATCTCACCCTCTCAAACTAAATCTATCAAACATTCTCCCTAGCAACTAGGGGAATTCAACCTTATACCGACTATCAAGCCTCAACCAAGCCTCGACCAAGCATCGACTAAGCATTAACCAGATAATGACCATACATCATCCAACTAAACAATCTGACAACATATCAACCACCTTCATGTCCAACATCAACCAACACGTGACCAATTTGGAAAGAAGCAAACAAGGTAAGTTTGCTCCTAATTGGCTTAGACCTTACATCATCACGCACAAGCATGGGTCAAGGACTTATCAGAACCTGAGCCCCTTTTTGCCTTACATCTGTGACCATTCTATTATTAGTCGAGTACTCATTCACTTGACATTTAACCTGAGCTCATCCCTTGAGCAATCCTCATCCTCTTAGTCCTTATTCCTTTCAACCCTATTCCCCTAAACAAACCCTCTGTAACCCTTTTATATAGTATGGATGCTTTGTCCTGATAAAAGGGAGCCCTTCAACTTCTATAGTCTTGTCCATGACTCAAAATTTTGTCAAAAATAAATAATTAAGATGTCAAAAATATCAAAAGGTCACAAACTCTAAAAACAGACTGCTCCCTCGAAGGACAGCTATACTATCATTACTGTAGCTAATAGACTACTCCCTCGAAGGATAGCTATTCAAAGCCCTTATATATATAAAGCAAAAATATAGACCACTCTCTTGAAGGATGGCTATGACTAACTCTTGCTACAAACAACACTCTTTCAGAAGCTTCCCGCATCGATCAGCTTCACAAATGACCACAAAGCAAAATGACATCCCTTGTAGACTTCCCACATCGATCAGTCTGCTCAAAAAAAAAAAGGGTCATGGACTTGGCTTGTAGTCATCTTAGGGTCTCCTATAAAAAGGGGCAAGGTTATCTCTACTAAAAAGGGTTACCCTGTCCTAACATATCACATCACCTACTTAAGGGACTTTGAGCTCATTTTAATGTCAAAGTGATTCGATTACCTCTCTAACTCAACCCATGGTCAATGACGTAATGCATGAATGGGGCTCTCAGTTCTAACAACCCCTATCTATGCTATCATTCTGGTCCTTTTCAATGAAAGATAAAAATGCCTTTTGCTTCCTCCATACCTTGGTCACATTCAACCAAATCATTTGCCAACCAAACCCAACCAAACCAAAACATTTTCAGACCTGTCACATGACATAGTCCATTTCACATAGTTTCTATGGACACCAATACACATGGAAACTCTCAACCACACAATTTATGTCAAGCATAAACCATTACTTGCTGAAGCATAAATAGACTCATTTCATTTTTAGCATATATCCATCACCTAATATGGAAAATTGCTAGGGATGAAAGACCCCTCAACCAATGTTACAGAATACACCATCAGACAATATGGAAAAGGTTGTAACATCATCTTATCCTCATCATTTCAACACATGACCAAAACCAATCATCAACCACTTTGACCTCCTAGTCTGAACTACATTGGTCTGAGGCCCTAAGACCGGGGCTATGTAGGCAACACTCAGATGACATGATGCCTTCTGGGGTTAGCTCGACCACCCTCGTTTGTTCGTCTACCTAATGGAAAAACCATATCCTCTTTTGACCATAACTTGACCTCGACCAAAGCAATCCATAACTTTGACCCTTCCTCCCTTTTAGGGAGAACTACATTGGCCTGAGGCCCTTCACACAAGGGCTATGTAGGCAGCACTCAGATCACACGATGTCTTCTGAGGCTAGCTTGGCCACATTATTTCATCCATCCATTCATTTGACCAACTATCTATCTCGACCTACCTCGACCAACAACCTTGGAGATCACGACTATCTCCTCATTACTTCCACCACTTCCAAGACAAACATTGCTTTGATTGTTTTTGCATGTATGCTACCTCATGAATGGTTAGCAAAATTGTCCACAACCCCCATTTCAACGCTCACAAGTCTAGGATCGTGAGCAAGTTGATCCACACTACTTGTGACATTTTCGTGTTTCCAGGAGCACTTCCTAAGCTCGGGATACTTGGAACACGATGACCATTGGAGCTATAGCTTGGATCGAATAACCCAATCAGCTATGACTAATGTTGGGGCTCGATTATTTTGATTTTGGCACTCCTTGACCTTGACTTGCGACAATTTGACCTGACCATATCATGAAGTGGTATACGCGCAATCATAACTTTTGCAAAGTTGACACTCACACTTTCACCCTATCCATCCACTCTGTCAAATTCACACCTGGTTTTAGGTTCCCTTCTCTTGACTCTTGCTTTGAGGGGGAATACCTCATCTCACATCTAGTGCAACCAACTCCTCTTATTTTTGTCTTACAGTTCATTTGAACAACCAACAGGATAGAAATCACCTTATCCCACACCTGGAGCAACCAACTCTTATTTTTGTCTTGCAGTTCGTCAAGAACAACCAATAAGACAAAAAAGGGCAAATGTAGACACCGAAATCATGTCTACTCCCTTGGTTGACTCCCCCTTGGTCCCTTTCCACTTCTAACCATGCCTAACATATGTCTTGTTAATTTAAAATAATCATCTATTTTAAATTAATATTTCTCTCTCTCTCTCTCTCTCTCTCTCTCTCTCTCTCTCTCTCTCTCTCTCTCTCTCTCTCTCTCTCTCTCTCTCTCTCTCTCTCTCTCTCTCTCTCTCTCTCTCTCTCTCTCTCTCTCTCTCTCTCTCTCATGACACCTCACCCATGGCACCTCTCCTTTCCTTGGATTTTTTTCCCTTGGATACCCTCATTTATCACCCTATGACTTATTCCAACTTCTCCCCATTAACCTCTCATGCTCATTCAATTCACCTTCGACCGTTTTCCCACAACCAATTGACCCTAGTAGTTGGAAGAATGGGAAAAGGTTAATTTTAGCCCTTTTTCCATTATTCTAGCTGCCGACATCGGTTACCAGTCGACCGATGCTGGTGGGATCGCCGACGTCAGTTTCTTAAGATGGGCCCAAAGGTGAATTCTGGTCTCCTCCTCAAATCCTCTTCCCCCGAATGCAAAAATCCTCTTACACCCAGACTTCAACCTCTCCCTCCCTCTCCCCTAGATGTACAGCAAGCATCACAGGCTACAGGTACATTGCAAGAAGTCTTCTACACCAGCAGCATCAGTAACAAGTCTTCTACACCAATAGCATCAGCAACCAGTCTTCTACACTCCTCCTTCAGCAAGAAATAGGTAAGTATTCCTCTTTTGTTCCATTTCTATATTTTAGAGTGCTTCTGTAATCAGTCTCCATTTGCTACTTCTAAAATTATCAACCAGACCTGGCTATCAACCAAACCAATCAGACACTCTTCTTGGAGAGGCTGAAAAGCCCTCCTCTTAACCAGACCCCTCTTGACACCCTGTCCTCAACCCTGACTCCTTCCTTAGACCTTATTCATATCCCTGTGACCCTGCACAGACTCTCTAACTGCCACAGACCCCTTTTGTCAACCACAAACCTTTTTTGAGACCCGACCAAAGACCACTGCCCCCATCGATGTCGATAGACTAAATGACGTTGGCAGAATTGACCAACTGATGCTAGCAGCCTAATCGATGTCAGCGACTGTGGAAGACTGACAACAGCATACAAGTACGCATATCTTTGTTTCCTTTGCTTAGTCTTCCATTTATTTCTTTTTATCATACATTCTTTTATCAACTAGTGGACTGTCATCCCTTAAGGGAGTCTTTGCACTTCTGAGATCGATATTTTGCTTGACATTCCACCTTACATCCATCTAACAATTTTCTTGTTCTAGTCTCTTTCTTTTGCAGGTGTCATCCTCCACAGCCAAAGAGGAGTCCCCTCAATGTCTGGGTAATGGTGCATAGAACTCATCCAGGTAACATCCAACCCTAGACCATTTCTCTTAGTTTCTTATTCCTTTTGAATGTGAAAAGCGAAAAACTTGTTTGGAAATAGAAGGTTTAAATTTGGCCTCTCAATCAAAATCTGCTAAGTTTCCACACTTAGCCAATTTGTAAAGAAGCTCAAATAGATCCGAGTGAGTAGTTTGATGATGATATATCTCACATATATGGTATTCTCAAATTAAAATGGTAACATGGGTTTGTTTGTCTTAGTCCCTAGTTTTAATGCACTAAGTTTTATGCCATGTGTCTAAATTCAACAAAAGTTATGCATTTCACAATTGGCTCCTCAAATAGAATTCACTAACTTTCCTCGGTCATGCTAACATCAAATTTATACTTTGGAAAATAAACATTTAATTTAAAAAAGACAACTAGAGGTTAAAATTAGCATCTATGTGTCCATCATTTGATGGGCTCATGAATGTATTTAATAATCGTGTGGACATCAAGTGTAAGGCTCAAGAAAAACAAATCCTTTTGAGCTTAAATTTGATGGTTGCATGAGCTTCAATGACACTCATATAAACATAAAATGATGTCCTATATACCATCAAATTTAAGCTCATAAATTAACTATTAGGGTTCAAATATTGGGTCCCAATAGATCTAATGGTCTTCATTCAATCGTACATCTTGATCCAACTGTATGCAATGAGTTAAATAGTCAAAGGACTCGAGAGGTTGATGTGTGGTACAAACATAGAAGTTGACAGACTGACAGTAGGATCCTAAGAATTAATACACATTTGACACATGGCATAGGTTTGGTTTAAGTTGATAAGTTAAGGGGTAAGATTGATGGTTGGCATTTGATCATATAGATCAATATCAACAGAGTGAGTAAAGGTCAATATGTCAACAAGTTGAGTCAGATATCAATGACCAATCAAATTAAAAGGAATTCTTAGGGGTCAAACACATGATTGAGATCGAGCCTAGGCAAGCTTTTCAAAGGGTATTTTCTACCATTAAAGCTCATTTGAATGCCATGAAAAGGACATAGTGATGCAATCAAGAACAAAGGATATAAAGGACCACCATTAGAGCTTAATGTGGACCTTTGGTTCAATGTTTTTATGTCACGCAGGGTTCATGTTGAGACTGTGTTCATTATTATTAGAAGAAGGTTCCATGTATATATGAAACCTTATTTCTTTCAATGACATAATGGATATAGTGGACCTATGAGCATGGGGATAAGTTCAAGCATGATCCAGTTGGACAAGAGATAGAATTTCAAAGATTCCATGAGGTCATACATGTGGACCCCAATGGTCTCATCTCCAGGACCAACTACATTAAAAACACCCTTCTCTCTTCTCTTGCATGCCTTGATTAGCTAGTAAAGAGTAGTTATCATTAGGATAAATCTCTAACAAATTGATCCAATATTTCCAACTGCATTGATGACAAGATAAATCTCTAACTTGATCCTACCATTGCAACCATCAGGGAACATAAATTAAATAATATTATAACTATGGAACCACTTGAAGGATCCTAGATCAATTAGGGAACTTGAATGAGCATATTTTTAAAATTATTTTCAACTATGATTCAAGGGAGGCTAAACTGATTTGATTCCCTTTTGGGGCTTCTTTTTCCCCACTTCTCTCTCTCAAATATTATAAGTAGATGAAATATTGGTCCTTATAAAAGAGACCACACCATGTATGGCAAATCCCTACTGTATTGATGTCATATTTTGCCTTTTAACATTAATACAAGTCTATTTTTGAGTTTTGAACAATTTTTTGAGTTTGCAAGTGATGTATGGTGATGAGAAGTGATAACCTCTATCCTTCTTCCTTTATCCTTTCATGTTTGAGAAAGAGTTCCTAGTCTAATAGGTCATATAGAGTGTGGTATAATGTGTAAATATTTTCAAGTGTAAAATTGTCCTTGGAGTGTGAAATCTACCCTCTAGATCATTTTTCTTGTGTTGTTGTTTAGATCTCACCTCTATAGTGAAATACTCATGTTAGAACCCCTTAAGACTAAGAGACTAGTCTATATGTTTTGTTTCGTAGTGGTAGAAATATGATGGTCATGTGGAAGGCATCTTTGTTTCATCACCTCCTTTAGATTAGGTTCAATTTATGCATTCTCTAGATCCTTTCCCCATAATTAAGAAGTAGTTTAAGGGATAAGAATTTCACAATATATATAGGGATCTAGCCCTTAAATCTAGGCTCATTTATAATATAGATACACCCACATACCTAAAAATGTTCCCATGTTTCCAAAATTTGGAAGAAGCATGAACAAATTCTAGGGTGCAAGATTTGGTGACAATAGTTATAACATGCCTAGTGGGACCCATTATCTTAAAGACAATTTGTCAAGGTGAATGTTGGTCTTGACAACATCAGCTATAAATTGGTGTGTTACTCAGCATTTGGTGATGCCTTCAAGGTAAATATAGTTCTAGCACACTATTTTCTTATAAACTTACCCCATAATTCATGGTCCTCACTAGGTCTTCCTCTAGTAGAACATTCAATCCCATTATTCCACCCATCCAGCCTAAAATTCCTCTTGAAATTTAGTATCCACCTCCTAATTTACACTTTGAAGAACGAGTAGATTTTTATAGAGAGGAAGAGATTGAAGATGTTGAATATCTTGAAGAAGAGGATCTTAAATAAGGAGACATGGTTAGACCTTATGATTTCCCTACCTTCAATACTGAAAACCCAATTCAACTCCAAGTATATGATGCCATTACTCCTAATGCTACAAAAGGTGTTCCCACATTCAATGGTGAAAGTCATGTCACACCTAGTGAGCACATTAGATATGTCTCTAACATTTTTAGTTTACACAATATTGTTTGAGAGAACATTTAAATTAGACTCCTTTCCATGTACCTAAAAGGGAAGGATATTTATTGGTATAGGACCATAGAAGGTAGATGCATCACAACATGGGAAGAGTTTGGAGTGTTGCTGACTTCTAGATTTGGAAATGAAAGTAACCATGCCTCTCTCATATATTAGCTTAATGTAATACAAAGGGGATCCAAAGAAATAATGCATGAATTAAATGAAAGTTTTTAAAATACTTGGCATATGTTGCCTCCTCCCATGAGACCGTTGTTTACCTTTGTGTTCCCTACCTACTTGAAAGCCATTGGGACTAAAATTATTGTCATGCTTCAATCTATGGGAGGTTCCACTCTTCCTAAAGAATATGATCTTAATCTTAAAGCTGAGAATAGTCTCATCCAAGTTGGAATATTTCCTCCTAAGGTGTCTATGCCTCATTTATCCTATACTTATGATAATACTCCAAATGTAGTTCAAACTCCTAATGTCAATACCAAGCCTAAAGCTGTTCCTAAAAAGGTAAATAATGTAATGGAAAAAGATGCATATATTCAAGGTTGGAAGCTAATATTAGTATAGGTCATATTCAAAAATGTACCTATCAAAATCCATACCCATACCAATAATAATATGGAAGAGGAAGATGCCAATGGCAGCCTAATCCCAACAAGCCTGCCAATACATACAATCCTAACTCTACTACCAATGCAAGGGAGATGGTACCAGTTCATAATAATTTAGTGTAGGGATAAGATTGGTAGTAAGAAAAATTCATGGATGTGAATGAAAATAAAGATAAATATATGATGGCTCAAGGATTATTTACCCCCCTTATATTAAATGAAGATGAGGTGATGATGTAAGTTAATGAAGATTGGCAACCTTAAGTAGAGATCTTCACTAATTTTCTAGTTGAAGACACTTTTGTGATAAATCAAGGAGCCTCTATCTCAGACAATACAAGGGTAAATATGAAAGATCTAGGAGGTGGAAATAGCATGCCCACAGTCTCATCCAATCCTCTTTCAAGGCAACAAGACATAGTTGTGAGTGTGACAGTTTCAAAAGCTCCTTTGCCTCCAACAAGTCAAAATGTCGTAAGGTATATTTAAGGTACCTCTATTCCTAAAGTTCCAAGGAATTATTTACCTCTAAATAAACAAGAAAAGGTGAGTACTAATTCTATAAATATAGCATATTCCTTGAAAAGTTCCAAATCATATGTCTCCCTATGGGATCCCCATCATATGCCTGGCCAAAAAAAATTGTTACAAAAGTAATTATCCACTATTCATACTAGTCCTTCATATTCAAATCAAACTAGTAGTAATGTTGTCAATGAAAATGATCCTAAAACTATTATTGAACCATCCATTAGGGTTGAGAAACCCCCACCATTTTACCTCACCCTCATTATAGGTAATAAATTGGTTCATAATTACGTAGTTGATAGTGGAGCCTCTACTTTTGTCATGCCAAAAGTTGTAGCTGACAAAATGGGCTTGAAATATGAGCCACATAGAAAATAGGTTCTTGAATTTGATGGTACACCTACCAATACCATAGGTATGATAAAAAACTTGAAGGTTTTCTTGCATGATTATCCTAGTTTTCCTATCTTGCAAGATATAGTTGTTGATCTCCCAGTCCACTTTGCAATCTACCTATCAAGGGACTTCATAGCCAAGTTAGGTGGCTACCTCTCAACTGATTGGTTTTTATTAGCATTTAGGACAAGGTATGGGACTAAGGTGATAATGAGAACTTATCCTTGTACAATATTTAATATTGAGACTTACATTAAAGTGAGTTCCAACTTGAATTATTTTGTTCATGGGAAAGAGGATCTTGATGTGGACAGGGGAGCTTCTAAACTTGAAGGAATTTATGATTTTTTATTAGATGAGTATGGTGTAGATAAATATGGACATGATCATTATGAATAATTTAATCAGACTTATCTTGGTACTTATATCATGCATGAGGATCCATTTGAAGGAGCTGAGGTAAGTGCCAAAAATTCTCATGCTACTGAGTGCAACTATATGATTCATGAGTATGATAATCATAGGTCAATGAATCTAATTGAGAACCATAGTGGTCAGAATATTTTTTTATTCCTTCTATTGATGAATATTCTATAGATAATGACACTCATGAAGAAGAGGATGATGACTTATGGATAAGATTTGAGACCATATGTCAAGAATTTAAAAATATTGGTAATATTTTTTCTTCTCCCAAGAATGTATGCCCAATGTGTTTATTGATGAAACTAATGATAATTATCTCAAGTGATATATAAAGAATGAAATTAAAGAGCATGTTATCAAGGAAGATGGACATCAATCTACTATTCAAAATACTACAATTCTAGAGGGACCTAGTGAGGTCAAGGTAGAAGTTGTTATGCCTAAAGGATAATTAGGAGATCCATATGGTATTGAGATATGTTTAGAGGGGTTGAATAATAAATAAGAATAAATTTATACTCCAAAGCATCAATTATATCATGTGCATGTTAAATTTTTTCTCCTTAGATAGAACTCACTAAGTTTCCACACTTATCCATTTTCAACCATGACAGGTACACGAACATCATGTAGAATTATACATGGTATCTCACTTGAAAATTTTATAAAAACACTTAAAAGGATCCTAGTAAAATGGATCAAAAGTGTTCATCACTTTTAACATCAAGAACATATATTAAAAATTTGGTACTTCCATGACCTTTGTACTTCTAGATCTAAACCTCTAAAATTGGTCAAAAAATGTAGAACATTTGTGATAATGTCAAATTTAGCTTTTGATAAATAATCACTTAATTTTAATAAGGCCATTGTATCTTAAAATTTACATCTTCATTCTTGTCATTTGATAGGCTCACAAACATATTTGATGGTCATGGGGACATTAAGTTTAAGCTTGAGAAAAATAAATCCTTTTGAGCTTAAATTTGATGGTTTCATGAACATCAATGATGGTCATGTGAACATCAAATGACATCTCAAAAACCATAAAATTTAAGCTTATAACGTAGTTTTTGGGGTTCAAATGGTGGGTTTTAATATATCTAATGATCCTTGCTCATTTGTACATCTTAATCCAATGGTGCACAATGAGTAAAAAAATTAAGGGGATCAAGAGGTTGACACATGGTGAAAGCATAGAAGCTGACAAACTGACAACAAAATCCTAAGATTAAGCATACATTTGACACATGGCATAGTCTTGTACAAAGTTGACAAGTCAAGGGGTAAGATCGATGGATGGCATTCGATCATATAGATCAATATCAATGGAGTGAGCAAAGGTCAATATGTCAACAAGATAAGTCATGTATCAATGACTAATCAAATTAAAGGGACTTCTTAAGGATTGAACACATGATCGAGGTTGAGCTTGGGAAAAAATTTCAAAGGGTATTTGCCACCATTAAAGCTCATTTGAATGCCATGAAAATGACATAGTGATGTATTCAATAACAAAGGATATAAAGGACTACAATTAAAACTTAATTTGGACCTTTGGTTTAACATTTTTTGTCATGAAGGGTTAGATCTACAACTATGTTTACCATTATTAGAAGAAGGGTCCATACGTATACAAACCCTTAGTTTCTTAAATGACATAATGGATATAGTGAACCTATGATCATGGATATAAGCATGATTATGATCCATTTGGATAAGAACTAGCATTTCGAAGGTGGTATAAGGGCATACATGTGGACCCTAATGGTCTCATCTCTAGGACCAACTACATGAAAAAAACCGTTGTCTCCTCTCTTGCATGCCTCGATAAGCTAGTAAAGAGTAGTTAGCATTAGGATAAAGATCTAACAAATTAATCTAATGTTTACAATTGCATTGATGCCAAGACAAAGATATAACAACTTGATTACCATTACAACCATCTGGGAGCATCAATGAAAGAATATTGTAACTATGTAACCAATTGAAGAAGCATAGATCAATTAGGAAGCTTGAATGAGCATATTTGTTGAAGTAGTTGAAACTTTAGTTCAAATGGAGGTTGAACTGATTTGATTCACTTTTGGGGCTTCTTGTTTCCCAATTATCTCTCTTAAATGCTATAAGTAGGTTCTATTTTGGCCCTTGTAAAATAGATCACACCATATATGGAGAAATCCTACTGGATTGATGTCATATTTTGCCTTTTAACATTAATACAAGTCTATTTCTAAGTTTTAAATAGTTATTTGAGTCTACAAGTGATGTATGGTGATGAGAAGTGATAATACTCTAACCTTCCTTCCTTTATCCATTCATGTTTGAGAAAGAGTTCCTAGTATAATAGGTCATATAGAGTGTAGTCTAATGTGTAAATATTTTCAAGTGTAAAATTGTCCTTAGAGTTTGCAATCTACCCTCTGGATCATTTTGTTTGTGTTTTTGTTCAGATCTCACCTCTATATTGAAATGCTCATGTTAGAACCCATTAAGACTTAGAAAATAGTTTATATGTTTTATTTCATAGTGGTAGAAATATGATGGTCATGTGGAAGACATATTTGGTGTATCACCTCCTTTAGAGTAGGTTCAATTTATGCATTCTCTAACTCTTTTTCCCATAAGTAAGTAGTAGTTTAAGAGATAAGCATTGAACAATATATTCAGGGAACTAACCCTTAAATCTAGAGGTTAATTTCAAATATAGGTACACCCACATACCTATAAATGTTCCCATGTTGCCTAAATCTAGAAGAAGCCTAAACAACTTCTTCTGGGGTGCAAGATTTGGTAAAAATAGTTTCAAGAATGTTGACCATTTTTTTCCCATAGGCCAAAATGGGTTAGCCCCCTATAGTCAGAGTCTTGTATAGGGTATTTTTATAATGTCATAGGGTATGTTGTATCTTTGTTGATGTCATTTCCTTCTTGATTTTGGTTTAATCATAGTTGATCTTGGTCCTTGTGTCATTTGGTGTTTAAGGGACCATTTTAGGGTCATATATGCAAGTGGTAGGTCTTCATGGTGATCAATGTAGTTAGAGCATGGATTAAGTTTCTAATGGATGAATAGATGGATAGTGTTTTAGAGACCATATAGGATGTCAAGAGTGATTGGAATGAGTGTGGAAGTACATAACATTCATCTATTTCTTCATTGTGTTCACCTCGGCATTTAGGGTCTAGTGGTAGAAATTATGAGAAGGTAGTTTATTGATGTTGTCATTACCACATGTGGATGAGTTAGGGAGAATTGGTCATGATAAAATTAGTCCCAACTTTCTACATTCCAAATTTTAGGCCATGCATCCAAGTGTAGAATAATATTTGAATGTTCAAAGTTGGCTTCTCAGTCAAAATCCACTAAGTTTCCACACAGCCAATTTGCAAAAAATGTCAACTAGAGCTAAGTGAGTATTTTATTGATGATATATCTCACATGTATGGTAGTCTCAAGGGAAAATGGTCACATGGATTTTTTTAGCTTAGTCCCTAGTTATAACACACTAATTTTTATTCCATGCATCTAAACACAATAAAATTTATGCATATTCAAAGTTGGCTCCTTAGAATTTGCTAAGTTTCCACACAACCATTTTTTACCATGATAGGTACATGGATTTCATGAAAAATTTCACATGGTAGCTCACTTTAAAATTTTGTAAAAACACTTATAATTCTCTTGGGACTAGCGGATCAAATGGGTTCATATATTTTAGCATCAAGAACGTTTCCTAAAAATTTCATAATTCCATGACCTTTGTACTTTCAGATCTAAGCCTCTAAATTTGGTCAAAAAATGTGGAAAATTCATGCTAATGTCAAATTCAGAATATAAAAATAACCATTTCATTTTTAAAAATACCACTAGAGCTTAAAATTGGTATCTGTGTGCCCATGATTTGATGGGATCATAAATGTATTTGATGGTCATGTGGATATCAAGTTTAAGCTCGAGAAAAACAAATCTTTTTTAGATTAAATTTGATGGTTGCATGAATGTCAAATGATCTCCTATATACCATTAAATTTAAGATCATAAAGTATCTATTAGGGTTCAAATGGTGGGTCCAAATAGATCAAATGGTCCTTGTTTGATCATACATCTTGATCCAATGGTGTGTGTGAGTCAAATAGTCAAGGGGCTCGAGAGGTTAACATGTAGCACAAACATGAAAGCTAACATATTGATAATAGGATCCTAAGAATCAATGTGTATTTGACATGTGGCATAGGCTTGGACAAAGTTTATAAGTCAAGGGGCAAGATTGATGGTTGGTATTTGATCATATAGATTGATATCAATGGAGTGAGTAAAGGTCAATATGCCAAAAAGTTGAGTCATGTATCAATGACCAATCAAATTAAAGGGAATACTTGGGGGTATAACACATGACTAAGGTCGATCTTGGGAAATATTTTCAAAAGGTATTTACCACCATTAAATCTCCTTCGAATTCCATGAAAAGAACATAGTGATGCAGTCAAGAACAAAAGATATAAAGGACCACCATTGGAGCTTAATGTGGACCTCTAGTTCAACATTATTTTATCATGTAGGGTTTGTTCTATGACTACATTCACCATTATTAGAAGGGTCCATGCATATATGAACCCTTAGTTCCTATAATGACATAATAGATATAGTGGACCTATGAGCATGGGGACAAGCTAGAGCATGATCTAGTTAGATAAGAGCTGGAATTTCAAGGATGCCATGAGGGCATACATGTGGACCCTAACGATCTCATCTCTAGGACCAACTATATGAAAAATACCCTTCTCTCCTCTCTTGCACACCTCAATGATCTAGTAAATAGTAGTAAGCATCAAGATAAATCTCTAAAAAATTGATTTGATGTTTCCAACTGCATTGATGCTAAGACAAATCTCTTATAACTTGATCCTTCCATTGCAACCATTAGGGAGCATTAATTAAATAATATTGTAACTTTGCAACCACTTGAAGTATCCTAGATCAATCAAGAAGCTTGAATGAGCATATTCACAGAATTAGTTTCAACTATGATTCAAGGGAGGTTGAACTGATTTAATTCCCTTTTGGGGATTCTTGTTTCCCACTTCTCTCTCTCAAATGTTATAATTAGATTCCATTTTTCCCTTTTAAAAGAGACCACAACATGTATGGAAAAGCCCTACTATATTGATGTCATATTTTGCCTTTGAATATTAATGCAAGTCTATTTCCAAGTTCTAAACAATTGTTTGAGTTTTCAAGTGATTTTTGGTGATGAAAAGTGATAATCCTCTATCCTTCCTTCCTTTATCCTTTCATGTTTGAGCAAGAGTTCCTAGTCTAACAGGTCATATAGAGTGTAGTATAATGTGTAAAGCTTTTAAAGTGTAAAATTATCCTTAGAGTGTGCAATCTACCCTTTGGTTCATTTTCCATGTGTTTTTGTTCACATCTCACCTCTATATTTAAATGCTCATGTTAGAACTCATTAAGACTTAGAGACTAGTCTGTATGTTTTATTTCATAGTGGTAGAAATTTGTTGGTCATGTAGAATACATATTTGGTTCATCACCTCATTTAGAGTAGGTTCAATCTATGCATTCTCTAACTCTTTTCCCCATAAGTAAGCAGTAGTTTAAAACATAATCATTGCATAATATATTTAAGGAGCTAACCCTTAAATCTAGAGGTTCATTTATAATATAGGTGAACCCACATACTTGGAAATGTTTGCATGTTGCCTAAATCTGAAAGAAGCCTGAACAACTTCTTCTAAGGTGCAATATTTGGTGACAACAATTATTTAATTCATGATAGCACTCACTTGAGAGAAATGATTTGGTTAAAGGAATAGAATAATTATGCTTAGATAAGAGTTGGGAACTCTCAACTGTAGTAGATTATATTGTTGCTTGTTATAAGCATTTTGATCTTATCCCACATGAGTTATTTGGGTGTGTACTACCTTGTTGTTGGAAGGTGCATGTAATGGTTCATTCTTGATTGATCTTTTGTAAAGAGGTTAATTACAATAGTAATAAATTTTAGGTTGCTTATTTTTATTTATGTGAAATTAAATTAGCTTGGTTGTTCCCTTGTGTGACTTGGTTTATTAAGATATAATTTGATTCTCATAAGATTTACTTAGAAGGAAGAACACATTTCCATCACTATTTTGACACATGATTACACCCTTTTAGTGTAGGATTTTTTCATTTAGTTGGTTTTTCCTTCATTAGGTTGGTTCTATGTTTAACTAGTTCTTGTTGAAGGCCATGTATGCCATTATTATCCCATAGAGGGTGTGGGAGTGATTAATTTATTTGTTGAGATTATTGTATTGATAAATCATTATATCTAGCATATATTTCATTGAATGCCTGATTCAAACTTTTGTACTCATTTAGTAGCACAATAGGTTCCTTGTGATTATGCCTTCAGGATTGTATTTATATTCATATCTCAAAGATGTCAACTATTGTATTCATTGTTTTTTCATCTATTCTATGGATTACATCCTTCTCAAGGATGGATTATGTTTTATTATAAGTTATATATTATGGTTATTCAACCATGAGTATGGCTAAGTTCAAGTTTTGGCATTCCCTCATTTTGAGGAGGATTACCCACATGGTTTGGCTTCTGATGCTATAATAATCATGGATGGAATAATTATACATGTATCAATATTACTTTTTGACTTTAGTTATTTTATTATGTATTTGAAATGATCATTCTATTCACTTCCTTAATGGTTAATGGTGGGGTTCTTAAAGCATTCTAGTTATATTTATAACATAAATCTTGATCTTGAAAACACTTGTCTTAAGAAATTAAGTGTATAGATTCTTTTTATATATGTTTTCATTCATGTTAATAATAGAGCATGTCATGAAAAAAGTGTTGGAATCATATTGTTAACACACCATGATATGGCCATGTGAAACTTGTTTTAAAATGTTATTTTTAACGGTTTATACCTGCACATTAATTTGTGAATCTAACTTAATCGATGCCTTTGGATCATGATACTAATCTTGATAATAAGGAATAATAATACAAATGTATTCTATTTTTGTTAACGTTATGTCAAGAATTAGTAAAGTAGAAAAGCTATGAGTCAATAATTATCTTTTTAAGGTGAGAATTCAGCTGTGATAATTGGCTACGAATATGTCTTATGGGTAGTGCAAGCATGAAACATGGTCAACTTGTAAGTTAATTAATGGGTTATTCTAATCTTGGGATTAAATGAAATACATCTTAATAATGCTTGTTATCTAGAATTATACATTGATTCTCCTTGTTCAATGTATTCTAATTTGGTATATTGCTCTTGGTATGCCTAGTTGGCCATGTGTTAGCAGTGCTTTTATAGTAACTAGTTATTCATTGATATAGCCAAAGATGGTCTATTTTTATGGAATTTTAATTAAACTAATGGCTGAATTATCATTCAATGAATCATTTCTATTTTGGTTTAAATCATTTATTGTTCTTAAGTCAAGGAATTGGAATGAATTGCTAGTGTGAGGACCCTTGGTTGGGAATTCATTAACAAAATTCGGATCATGTATCAGAACTAATTTTGGTACACAATGAAAATTGATGTTCATCTTGTACTAGTTAAAAACTTTTTGGTCATGTTTATGTTTGCATAGTGGGACTATTAGGGATGTTATGACCTCCTTATGCCTATACACTATGGCTTGGTGGATTTCAAGTGTTTATATTAGAATTTTGGAATTTGGGATATCCCTTGCATGATAATTATTTTCCATCTATTGGATCATATATGGTGGGATGGAATTCACAAAGTGATAGAGCATAGGTGAAATAACTCCTAAGATTAGGAATCATTGCATCATGATTTTATGATGTAAAACTTGAACTGGTTCTCAATTATGAGACCATAAGGTTCTATGTTCATAAGTTTATGTTGGGTCACCTTGGTGGTAGATTGATGTTAGCTACTCATATACCTTTGAATATTTTATGGTTGGTCAAGCTAAATTTTGGATTGTTGGTACCATGGTCCCCCTCTTTTGGACCCATTGTACCTATTACATTACCTTCTTATTATCAAGACTATATTTAATCTTAGCTAGTGAGATAACTCATTGTTATGTTGAATCATACCCTATGTCATTATCCTTATTAAGGATACCCATGGGATAGAGTGAATCTCTTTGTCTAATGAGTTGCCAATTCATAATAGGATAGATTTATTAGATGCTTATATTGGGTTAAGGATCCCTAGGTGATCTAATGGGGAAACCAAGTGAATTTTTAAGGTTCAATGACTATTAGTTTGGACCCTCACATTAATACCCCTCAAACAACGTATCTTCCATTAGAAAACCACTTTTTCTATGGAATTCCCTAGCATTGGTCATCCTAGCATAAGTATCTCATTGACTTGATCCATTTATGGGTTGTCTAATCATCTGGTGGGAGATTGTGTTGATGTGTTATGCATGGTAAGGTGTGTATTGAATTATACACATGGTTTTGTTATGTATTCTATTAACAATTCCCAAAATTATTTTTTAGGGTTGTTTCATTTGGTATTAGAGCTTGTGATTTGATTATTATGGAAGATAATGTTTAATTTCTCTCACTTCTCAAAAGTTAAGATAAATGTAAATTCATTTTGAAACTTAGTTAAGTTATATTTACTATTTTTTTTCTAATTGCTACTCTAAGTGAGGTGTTCAAATAAAAATATGCCTAAATAGGTCATCCTATGATTCATAAATCAAGGATAGAGTCAGACCAGATGGTTCTTATGTTGAGAAAATCTAAGACTCAAGTGGCCTAAAAAGTGGGGAGAATCCCTCCTTAGAGTTGTAATAGCCTATGTGTTTCATATAAATTTTTATTATATTCATTAGAAGGAAGAGAAAAAAATTCAAGAAGGGCATGGTTAGTAGAACCTGATATGTCATGCACATGTTGATCCAAATGGTTTTAAATAATCCTCTTTGGTTTGGGAAGAATGACATGTAGATAAGAAAACACTCAAAGAAATGGCTTGATTAGTTAGATAGTAGGGTGGATTACCTAGAAAGCTAGATCCAAGAAGCATGAGCTTATTTGGAGGCTATCAATCCACACTTTCAAACAATCAATTTATGAAAGTGAAAGATAAAGTACTTGCATATATCACAAAATATACTGAAATGAAATACAAGAAGTGCTCGATAAATGAATAGGTGAATTTGACTAATTATAGAAATAAATATATTGATATTAATGCTAAAATAATTAGGTGTGGTTATAAAAATAGTGTAGGGTTACGTGATTAGGTAGAGGGTCTAAAATTGGGATGTGGTTGAGGTCTGGTGGGTGAAAATAGTTTGTTATTTGTTTGCCACATAATGACCATCAGTGGCTAGGGTGACCATCGATGGTCAGAGTAATCATTAGTGGTTGGGATAGCCCATCAGTGGTCAAGGTGATTGTTGACAGTTACTATGGGTTGGGTCTAGTCAAGAAAAGACTATTTTGACAAGGTCACAAAATGAAACTCTAAGAGATGGGTTTGGGCTAGGTTGATTGCAAAACAAAAACAAAGTAATTGAATGATTGAAAATAGATACTTAGCTTATTGATTGCTGATATGATGAATGGTTAAAGGATCTATTGGTGAAACTTTAAGTAATTTAGGTAGATTAATGATACTTGGCTATTGGCCAATTAATGGTATCACTTCAAATATCTATCATACTTGTTAGTGCATTGGTTTACTAGAAGAATGAACTACCAAAGATATTTTGATATGAGACTGATAGTTGTAGATGATTGATTGATTTTGGATCTACATCCTTTTCACCTCCTCCTCCTCTCTCTTTATAAGAAGGAAGGAGAGGTTCAATGATATGTTAATAAAAGGTTCAACAAGTAGCTCAAATTTAGCTTTCACATGCATTAGTTCACATATAAATTAAATGAGATAAATATAAAAAATCAAGTTATATTTGACTAGATTTTGGTTGTTTAGACGGTGAGAACCTGACCATTAGTGGCCAAGCCTAACCATCAGTGGTCAAGGTGACTTTTAATGATTAAGGATCAAAGTTTAAGTTTGGTCAAGGTGGGTTAGTGAGCTAATTAGCTAATAAGCTAACTTAACTTAGGTTTGTAGTCAAATGATTGTTGGATGGTCCTCAAGGGGTCTCAAGGTGGTCTAAGGGTATTTTAACATCTATAACCATCATGTGTATTTTTATAGTATCTATATTTTCCCCTTTTTTGTTGTGTGGTTTGTATCATAAAGTGGTAAAACAAAAATGGAGTGCAAGTCGAAGGTTTGGTTACCTCAAGCATGGGAGGGAGTGTTCCCCCTCAAACTAAGAGTTGATGAGGTGAAACCAAATCAAGTGTGGGTTTAATAAGTGATTAAGTTGGTGGTTGATAGGTTGGGTAATAAATCACAAACATATGCATAAAGTGTGACTAAGTGCAATAGCCAATATCATGCATTGACTAAGTTGTCATTATTGGTAAAAATTAAAGTTTATACTAGAAGGATAAGTGATAAGTGGACCATGTAACTATATGTGATATTTGGGTTACCATTTTAAAGTCAAGTCTCCTAAACAAGGTGAGTGTAGTTTTGGGTATTAAAGGTAGGAAGTGTTCCTAAGAAAACACTAACTAGTTAGGTGTGTGTAAGGTATCACAAGTTCAAAATTGTTCAACATGGCGAGTAGTTTATGTGATATAAAAAACTAAGGTAAGGTATTTACAAAATGTGCATGAGTTGGGCCAAAAGGGTTAGTGGTGAGGTACTGAGGTTGGTGGATAATATTATCTCCATTACTAGGCATTGGGTTTGGTATAGGGTTAATGGTGGTTTAAAAATTTGTAGTTTGAAGGGAAGAACCCTATACCCTGATCATCGATGGTTAAGGTTGACACTCATGGTGATAGTCGATAGTCACCATAACCATCGATAGTTGGGTATCAGCCCTAAAATGGTAAGAACAAAAAGAACCACCATGGCTTTGGATTGATCATTTCGACCTTTGGTGATGGAGCATTGACATTTTATGAAAGAGATAGTGATGGGTTGCCAACATTTGATTGGTTGATATTGTTGAGGGGGATTGAGTGTTCCTATAGGGTTGAGTTAAGTGAGGATGCAACATAGATGGGGGAGTGCATGTGGTTAGGTCATAGGTCCCAGAGTACCTCCTCGATGATGGTCAAGGAACAAGGTAGGTACTATGTTGAAATTGGTAGAATAGTTTTGAAATTGGATAAATGAATTTTGAATTTGAATTTGTTTTTTATGGTAGGTAGTTTGGTTTATGGTATGGTTAACTTAGGTTTAGGTTGTGAGAGTTTTGTGGTTAAATTGGAGGTTAAAATAGAAATTGGTAAGGGTAGGGTAGATGGGGAGGTAGGATAGGTATAGGTAGTATTTTTTATGTGTGTGATTATGGTCTTTGGGTGGGTTATATGGGGAGGTAGCTTTTGGTTTTTATGATGGTGGTCACCTATAGTGGCATTTAATGGTCATGACTGACCATCGATAGTCGATAGGTGACCATCATAGGTTGATCATTTGATTGTTGGAAATCACAATGACCATCGATGATTGATAAGAGGTGGATTCATTTTGAAAATTTATATGAATGTTTAAGTATTTTAATGGTTGATGATTTATATTTTAAGTTAATTTTTTTTGGCTAAGGTGAAGGAGTGAATGTTGTAGGGTAGATATCAAAGTTTAAGGGTATAGTTGGATGTTTAGACATTAGAAGTAGGATCAAGGTTTAGTTGAATGTTTTAGGATGGTGGGTGTGAGTATTGGGTTAAGGGTTCATAGGATTGTTGTGTATTCAGGTAAAGTTGTAAGAGATAGATAGATGAGGTAGGGTAGGTTGAAGAAAATGACATGCTTCATATAGGTGTCATTAGGTGAAAAGGTATAACCTATAGGCACAGTGTGTCATTGAACTAAGGTCTTTTTTTAATCAAATATTATAGGCACAGGAGAGGATCTAGATGCAAGATTGGGTGCCCTAAATCTTTGATGAGATTCATTGAGCTATGATTATTGACGATTGGGCCCATATGGAGGAGGTGGATCTTGGTGGTATGATGCATTACCAGCATGTACCATGGGATGCAGTTATGATAGTGGCACTCATTAAGAGATGGGATCCTATAACTAAAACCTTTCTATTTCCAATAGCTGAGATGACTATCCTACCTAAGGATATACATAGGATCATATAGCTTCCCATACAAGGGGAACTGATCTATCACATAGAGATGAGAGGGATGAGTTTATGGAGATGTTATATGGGGATGACCTTGATTTCAAAGGTGGAATGTAGGAGGACTCACCTATAATCCATTATATTAGAGGGATATAGATGTGCGACATCTTCTAACCATGATGATGATAGTAGTGACATGTTATGCATTACCTGATTTAATTGGTAAGGGGTTCTCTTATTTATTATTTGGGGTATTAGTGGAGATTTTTTTAGGTTACACAATGTTCAAGTGGCCACCAATACTATTGGTTTAGATTTATAAGGAGCTATGGGTATTCTAAGCCTATAAGAGGTATGGTATCAATGTAGGGTTTGTTCTACATTACTGGGTATATGAGCACATCTAGGTGTTGCAATTGATGGGGCTACCATGGGAGGGATATGCTGAGATGGACTTTTGGGTAGGATTTATGAGGTGGAGAGATGGTTTTGACCTCTTGGGACAAGGTGGATTGGTTCATGATATATACTATTTTAGAGGCTTACTAGATGCCTTGGGAATTGGAGATGTGATTTGGAGACCATGCATCAATTTTCTAGGATGGGTGCACTATGCCTAGCACATACTATCCATGTAGTGATACTAATGGATATACAACAAAAAATATGGTGAGATATAGTTGATACCTTTTGATATGGTGTGGTGACAATTAAAATTGGCATAAAGTATCCCTAAGGTATTTTTGAGGTACATGAGGGAGGATGTAGAATTCCTACTATCCACTCTAAAGCCAATACATTTATTCCTTGACTATGAGGAGCTACTAATGAGGCTAGAGATAAATTATGTAGGTGTTATGGATGGTTACTCTACATGGTAATGGCACTATATGTTGTATATAATATTGATGGTAATTATAGTGGTTAATAAGCTATGGATGTTCACCCAGTTGGTGGATTGGGTCAGCAGGCATAGGTATAAGGGGTTACCCTAGATATGCTAGCAGTGATTGGTTAGATCAAGCATGAGTAGTACTAGCCACAACATAGGATTTCATGAAAGCATTATAGGCATCAATGGAAGTAACATAAGGTCAATTGGATACTATCATAGGTGAGAGAGATCAGGCTAGAGCTACTCTAGCTCTAGTGACATAGGAGATATATTCTCTCTGATAGGAAGGAGGAAAAGTAATATTAGTAAGGAAACCAATAGGACTATCTTGATGTAAAGATATCTAGTGATTGTGGAAGAGTGGTAGTATTATGAGGCTATAGTCTTTAGGCATTATCCTAATGAGCCTTGATTTGAAAAATATAGACTAGGTATGGTAGGAGGTGCAAGTATAGTGACACTAGGTTAGTGGGTTACATTTGTAGGTGGCCAAGTAGGTACCTTAAGAGGACAAACACCAAGAGATAATGGTGCCCTAGGGGTGTAGTTTAATATGAGACATTATATATATTTATATATATGGTTTTTGATAGTAGCCTATGAACTGATGTAGTGAGATGTATATTTATTTTGAGAGATACTTGTACATGATTATACACACAATGATGATTATGATTATAGAATAATGATTTATAGATATGATCCTCATTTAAGGTTTATGGTTCATAGTTTTTTTTATTACTAATTATGATTAGATGTTATACTGATTATGGTTATGCTCATGATGATGTTGATGTAGATCTACCTAGCTAGGCATGTTATGATATGTCCTTTTAATTTATGTTTATGATGTTATTATGATGTTGATGGTAATGATTATGGTTTATCATTTCATGTTTCATGTTTTATTTCTCATGATTATGTACATGTGATGTTGCTTATATATGATTATGTGATGGTAATAATGATGTTTATGGTTTTTATCTTTATAGGAATGAGTTGTTTATAGTTGATGCTCTTGGCAAGATTATGATTTAAGTGATGATTGTTCATGGATGGATAATGATATGATGTTGATATGATGAGGTTGTTATGGATTGATGCTATCTCATGTGATTATAATGATAATGTGAAGTTATTTGATGACTAGGATGATGTTTTAATTTCATGTTTATGACATTGATATGATGATGGTATTAATGCTAAAAATTAATGAGTATATGTTTCCTCATTTAGATTTAGAAATGTGGTGAAAAATATTTTGTTTTTTGTTTTTTCATGGATGTTATGATGTTAATATGATGATGACGGTAATGATTATGTTCATGGATATGGTTTATGCTAATGCTGATATCTAGGATATGGTTATGATTATGGTGATTTTGTTTAAATTAAGATGAAGCACATAAAGTAAGTTAAATAACAAAACCAGATGTGAGAAAGAGAAGATAAACAATAGATAAATGTCTAAGTGAATATATTAACTAGTATGAGAGGATAAGAAGAGGGCATAATGCTTCTTCTTTGGTAAGGACTAAAAAAACTAAAATTGGATTGGTTTAAGGAACATAATCCCTTTGAATGCTTCATATTAATGTTTATTAGTTGGTTAAAAAGGTGTCTTGATCACATATTGTCAAGTAAGCTCATAAATCTCCTACTTATAGTGTATAAAGGGGAGATGGATGAAGATGGAACCTTCTTATGATAATATCATGCCTCTTTTGGAGGTTACCAAAGAGTTATTATAAACAAGTCCATGTCATACATGGTGTAGATTGATCAATACATGAAGTCTACTCATGAGAGCCAATTACAACTTTAAAAATTATTTTCATTTTAAGAGTTGATTATGGATTTCAAAATTATTTTTCTTTCTATGATGTTTGATAATGGGTCTTTTGCTATTTTTTTGTTATTGGGGAGGGTTAAGGAAGCTGATCGATGTGGGAAGCTTCCAATAAATTGTTATACATTGACAAATGCTTTACTCATACATACTTCAAGGGAGTGGTATAAGTTTGTGTACTTTATTTAATGCTTTTAGTAGTTGTCCTTCAAGGGAGTAGTCTACCATACTCTGAGAAATTTTGATATGTTTTTGGTAGTTGTCCTTCGAGTAAGTAGTTTGTGAGTATTAGGAGTGACCCATGATTGTTTTTGGTTATGACTTTATTTTTTATTTTATTTGGCATAGAATTGATTATCTAGGCATAAAGTTTATCCTTTTATGAAGGCAAAACAGAAATCACAAGAAGATTGAGTAGGTGTGAAAGAGTTTTAGGTGAAAACTACCATGGGAATCCATCTTAGGAAAGGGGTGGAAAGTACCATGAGAATCATGTCATGGGTAGAGCCGTGGTACCCATTGTTCAAGATTAGGATATGGTTATGATAGATAATCACATTATTTAGTTTTAATTAGTTACCCATAAAATAAGGAGATGAATGTTGTTTGAACATAAGGGATGAGATAAATTAGACAAAAGGTGAGTTTGATCCTTTTTAACAAAAGAGAGAATGCAGATGCAAAGCATTAAGGGGATCAGGCTCTAGGTTTCCCTCAAGAAAGGATAATTGGTAAGCTCCTAATCTATACTTGTGCATTATGATATAAGGTCCAAGCTAATTGAAAGAAAATTTTCCCTACTGTATTTTATCCGTATTAGTGACATGTTAAATTTCCTCTAGGATGAGGTCTCTAATATTGAATTCTCATACTTTAAGGTATTTATAATAATCATGCTTGATTAGCTCTTGATATAAATGAAGGTGAGTAAGGGATACTAAATGATGCTCATCAAGTAGCTTAAGTTGGGATAAACATTTTTTATGATAATCATTCTCAGAGAATACATATTGCAAGATATGCAAAGAGAGGGAATTTGGACTTTGAGAGGCAAGACAAAATCTGCTCCAAAAACTAGAAAGAAAGGGGTAGCACCTATAGGGGTTCAAATTCTAGTATGATATGCCCATAAGGTGAAGGGGATATGTAAGTGCCAATCCTAACCAAATGCATATACCCATCCATTTTCTTGAGGACGATAGGGTGAAGACAAAATTAACTTTCTACTAAATGCATCATAAAAACTTTGGACTTATTTATATTTGAAATATTTGCCACTATTAGTGATGATTTTTTAAGGACCATCAAAATGATAGATAATGTGATGATTGATAAAGTCAACAATCTTTTCTACTTTGGTTGAGACAAGAGGAATAGCCTCTACCCATTTAGTAAAATATTAAATCATAGTGATGATAAAATGATGTTGTTATGAATAATGGGGGTTAATTTTACCAATAAGTTCTAGACTCCATTGTGATAAGGGCCAAAAATATGTGGATACACAAAGACTATGGCTAGGTGCATGATGAAAATTGGCATGTTGTTGACACTTAACACACTTTTTCACATAATCATAGCAGTCTTGGTTAAGGGTAGGCTAGTAATAGCCAAGACAAAGGATGCATTTAGAAATGATGAGGCCACAAAAGTGTCCCCCATAGATCCCATCATGTATTTCCTTGATAACATGAGAGGCCTCATGACTACATAGGCAATGAAAAATAAGACAATCAAAGCCACATTTATAAATAATTCCTCCTAGTATGGTATAATGTGAGGTAATTTGGATAGATACTCTTCAAGCATTTCTAGAAAGATTGGAAGGAATGATGGCAAGGTTAAGATAGTCAAAGGTTTTTTGATGTAAAAGGTCAGGTTGGGTTTCCTTCACATTAAATATGGTGGGAGAGTTTGGTTTTACATAAGAAGTTTGGGTGAGTCTATAGATAACGACAAATAACATAGATTCAGAGGGTGCATATAGGATCTGAGAGGTGAGGGAAGCCATCATATTTTCAAACTTGTTTGTAGATCATGGGGTGGTTTAGATATGGTAGTGTTTAAATGAGGCTAAGAGTATGTCAACTAATTGTTTGTACTATTTCAAAACATCATTATTACACTGGTAATATCCATTTATTTAATTGACCATTAGTTGAGAGAAATCAAATATGTTGATCATTTTGACTTCCAAGGCTAACATAGTTTGAAGGCCTATTACTAGGGCTTCATACTTAGCTATATTATTGGTACATTCAAAATATAGCTTGAAGGATAAAGGAACAGGTTCACTATGAAGGGGGTAAGGATAATGTTGGCTCCCCCACCATGTTAACACTTAGATCCATTAAATAACATAGTTACTTGATAGGTGAAGTCTGTCTAAGAGAGGGTTTTGATGGACTCATTAAGGAACTACAAAAGAGGAAGTTGTTCATCTGCTAATGGTGCTTTGACTAGTTGGTCAGTAATGACTTGCCCTTTAATTGACTTCTACTTAAGAAACTCAAGGTCAAACTCATAAAATACCATGAGCCACTTGGACATAAATTGGTTTTGGTATGACTTGGAGTGCATATACTTGAGTGGGTCAGTATTGGTTATGACATAGGTCTTGTGGTTGAGAAGGTAGTGGTAGAGTTTGGTGGCCATGAAGACTAAATCTAGGTAAAGTTTCTTGATATGGGTATACTAAGTCTTATACTCTACAATAATGTGGATATTGTAGTGGATGGCTTACTCTTTATGTTTTTAATCTCGATGATCAAGCATTGCCCCTAAGGAATGGTCAGTGGTAGATATATAAAGGTAAAAAGGTTGATCTTCCTTGGGAGGATGAGGACAAGTGGAGACAAAAGGTACTTTTTAAATTAATTAAATGCTTTTTGATAGTTATTATTCCACTTAAAATATACATCCTTCTTTAGAAGGTGATGGAAGGGTTGGTACTAGTTTGAGAGTTGAGAGATAAAGTAACAAATGAATTGGAGCTTCCCCTACAAGTAGTAGAGTTGCTTGAGGTGAATAGGAGGAGGCATGTCAATGATGGCTTTTAGTATGGTTAGATTAACTTTGATTCCTCGAAGGGTTATGATGAAGCCAAGGATATTTCCTAACAAGACCCTAAAAATGCACTTTTTGGGGTTAAGGCAAAGATGATAATGGATGAGTCACTTAAAGATAATCTTAATAATGGCCAAATTATCCTTACAACATTTGGATTTCCCAAGAAGGTCATCAATATAGTTTTTGATGATTTTTTGAATAAGGTCATGGGAGATGTAGGTCACAACATGTTAGTAGGTTGTACCTACATTCTTTAGTCTAAAAGGCATGACCCTATAGCAAAAAATCCCCCATGGGGCGATAGAGGTGGTTTTGTGTTAAGCTTTGAGGGAAATTAGTATCTGATTATAACTCAAAAATCCATCCATAAGAGTTAACATCTTATGACTAGTTGTAAGATCAACAAGCTAGTCAATGCCTGGCAAAGGAAAGTCATCCTTTAGGTAAGCAAGGTTAAGGTCATGAAAGTCCACACAAATGCATAGTCCCCCTATGGCTTTGGTAACAAGAATGATGTTCAAGACCCATTATGGATAGTCAATGGGTTGAATGAAATTGATGGATAAGAGATGTTAAAGCTCTTATTTGATGACAAGGGTTATGCAAGGGTGCATTCATTGAAGTTTATATCTAATGGGCATAGCATTGTGGTTGGTGAAATTGTTGCGGATAGTTATGGAGGGGTCAATTCTTGGCATGTTTTTATAATATGAAATAAATTCTATGATGTGGTCTTGAACAAATAAGGGGAAGTCCTGAAGCTCTTCAAAATTGATTGATTGGCCAATATTGACAATGTGTGGGTTATCTAGAGTGCCCAAGTTGATATCCATGGTGGATTCATTCAACATGGTTGAAGTCTTCATAGAAAGAGATTTATGGATATAAGAATCTATTGCACCAAGATAGGTGAGAATGGAATCATCATCCTGACACTGAATGGTATTAATGGTAGGAGAGTCATCTCTTATCATCTTATGATGGGTTAGATGAATGGCTATGGTCACCCCATCCTTTTGATAAGTCAAAGGTCTAAGGTTGATCATGTTGATGAAAAAATTTTAGGGGGGGTGATGTTAGAATCCTTAGTTGTCGATGGTGGAGTGGATAGTGAGGATGGGATTTCCTCATCAATGATGGTAATGGGAGGTGAGCTGATTTATTTTTTAGGTGGCATGAAACTAAGGCCATGTTTTTCATGAGGTTTTCAGGTTTTAATTGGAAGTAACATGTATGGCCCATGTTCATACTGACCTATGCCAAATCCCTTCTAAGCACACCTTTAGAGGTATG
This sequence comes from Torreya grandis, assembly GCA_037957365.1. Classification (NCBI taxonomy): domain Eukaryota; kingdom Viridiplantae; phylum Streptophyta; class Pinopsida; order Cupressales; family Taxaceae; genus Torreya; species Torreya grandis. Next base: position 389,827 of record JARHVA010005679.1, on the reverse strand, counting down.
TTTTGGTAAATTTTGATTTATCTAGATAGGAAAAATTAGAGGTGAATGGTTAGGGTGAAAAAGAGGTGGTATAAGTGTCAAGGGGTTTATCGAGTCCCGCATAGATGAAGTTGGTTTGATGATTTGAGGGCCCAAAAGGAACAATGGCTCTAATATTGGGGTCATAACCAGGTTGGTGGTTAAGATTCCCATACTCTTAGGGAGTAGGGAAAGAATAAAGGGTTAGAAGGTGATACTCCCCTAATAAAAGGCACTAGAATGTTGATTCCAAAGGATCTATTATGGGGATTTGGGTAGAAGGAATGGGTGAATTGGTGGATGTTTCAGTAGTAGAAGAAGATGTAGCCTCATATTTTACTAGTGAAAGCTTATTGGATGGAGGAATTAAAACATCATTGGGTTAGTACATCATGTGGCATGATATGAAAGGGTTTGGGTCAGCTTGTATGGTAATAACTTGACATTCAACCTCAAATTTGATGGACTGATGTGAAGTGGATGGAACACAACCCATGGAATGAATCCAAGGGCACCCCAACAAGATGTTGTACTAAAATTCTCCTTCCACTACATAGAAGAGCTTAGGAATCATGTGATGTTCTAGGAAAATGTGAAGGACAATAGTTCCTAGAGTTGTGGCCATGGTATTGTTGAATGATTAGAGAATTGTTGATGTTTTTGACATGATGTTCTTAGGTAATTTGAGTTGGTTGTATATATGGGAGGAGATGATGTTGATACTATCCCCTCCATAAATCATAACCCTCTTGATATGTGTCTGGTTGATATAGGTGGTAATGAAGAGGGGAGGGTCTAGGTCATTTGGATGGATGTAAGGTATTTCCAAATCCTTGAAGGTGACAAGGTTGGAAAGGTGGAGATCTCTAACAAAGGCTACTAGAGGTTATGGGTCTTCCCACCTAACCACTATGGATTAAAATGCTTTTATTATTGGTTAGTGATGATGGGGTGAGGTATTGATTAGTTCATACAAACTCATCTTTATCATAATTTGGTGAAGTTATTTTAGAACTACTCATTGGATTGATTCAGATGGATTAGAGTGAGAGGGTCCTAAGATGGACACTTTAGGTTTGGTTGAAGGTAAAGGTGCTTGGTGTTGGTTAGGTGGTTAGGTGGAGGAAGAGGGATATGTCCATGGAATGGACACCTTTATCTTTACCTTATCCTTTGGTTGAGATTTTGATTATGTGACCACATGGATGGTATGGATTTGGGGAGGAGTCAGATTAGGTGATTGCTTCAGTTCCTCTTCACTTTGAGGTGAGAGTGGAGGGGTAGGTAGGTGTTGGTCAATGTTTATTGGTTCTTATATTTATGTGGGGATCATAGGGGGATTATCTAATAATAATTCATCCTCATGATATAACTAATGGGCTAATGCTTGGAGAGCCTTATAGGTCTTCATGTCATGCCCAAGTGTCATATGGTATAAACATATTAGTTTCTCATTGTATCAAGATGGTTTAGGAATGTGTGGGTTAAATGTTCTGATAGGTGTCAAGGTTAAGCAAGATGATTTTAATAACCTCCATAATATGGTGGAGTAAGACTTAGACAATGGTGGCAAAGGCATGGAGGGCTTAGGTTTGGCAATGGGGGTGAAAGCCCTTTTAGGAGTGGTTTTAATGGTCAAAGACTTGGGTGAATGGGTTCCTTTGGTGGATGGTTTGGGTTTTGGTAGAGAGGTCAAGGTTTTAGGGTTATAAGGTATTAGGGTAGATATTCATGAGATAAGCATCTTTTTTATAGTCGGTTGGGAGATAAGAGGTATTCCCATGGGTGGCTCAGTGAAGATAGGTGTGGATGAAATTAAAAGTGATGGTTTAACCAAAAGTGGTGGTTGGGTTTTATTTGGAATGATTGGCTTCTTGATTAAGGTAGAGGGATGAGGTCCTAAAATAGAGGGCAAAGTGAAGAGGGGAGGCAGAGTTTTGGTTTTTGGGCTTCTAGGTGGTTTTACCTTCTTTGTTGGCTTAGCATGGGGTGGGTTTGATAGGTTTAGTGGGTTTAGGTATAATTTTATTGAGGGGTGAGTAATGTTGTGGGTAGGAAATATCCCAAGGTTCTTGGTGGGTTTGGTTAGAATGGTAGAAGGTGATTTTGTGACTTGGGAAAGTTTAGTTTTAGTGGTGTTATTATGGTTTAATAGGCAGAGGCATTTGATGGTTAGATTGTGGTGATAGTGGATTTGATAGTGAAAAGGGTAGGTTTTTCTAATAAAGAGGACTCATATTTGGTTTAATATAAGATCCCAAGCCATTGCCAAAAGGTGATCCAATCTAGGTTAGGCTTGGATATGAATTCTAAATATTTAACTAGTATAGAGAAAGGTTTATAAATGGGCATAAATCCCCTAATAGATAACTCGAAGGATAGACTCAGGTGTTGATGGGAAGGAAAAATTATGTTGTCCTTTTCTTGATAAATAGGTTTCAATATTTGGGAAGGTAACTTCTTAATGGGAGGTGTAGGCAAAGTGGTTTTTTCCTTAGGAGTGCTTGCTAAAGGAAGAGTGGATTGTTGTTTGATTGAGGAAAATGATAAAGTGGGAAGGGTTTCCTCTTCTAATGTGCATATCAAAGGAGAGGTTGGTGACTCCATTACCTCAATAAGTGGAGTGGGGGAAGACATGATTTGGTCGATGGTCTTCTCAATAGTAAGTTCACCAAGAACCATATTGACAGTATGGGCTTCATGAGCATTAGAATATTTTTCTTTGCTTTTGTTGTTGGCAAAACGAGCATGGTTAGGCAATGGTTATCTAAAGATGTCAAGTGATTAGTTTAGGGTTGAATTGGGGTTATCCAACATAATCTCCCCATTGTTAATGAGATTTTGGATAATGTTCTTGAAGGTGTTACATCTAATGAATCAATGGAAGGTGTATAATTTACTCTCCTTGTACCAACCATGTACAGGATGAGAGGAATCAAATTATTGTAGAGGTTTGATTGAAGGGATTTATATGATATTGTCTTTTCATAATTTCTATAATATTGAATCATATGACTCCCCTAATGGGTTAAACTACTTCTGGGTGTTACAATTTAGATTCCTGGTATTTTGATTGGAGGAATTGGAAGAGTTGGATTGGTTGAAAATAGGTAAATGGGTGGTCTTAAGGAAAACCACGTTCATGGTTCCTTTGTTCTTGGAATTAGTATTGGTTTGGTTGTTGGGTTTAGAGGAGGAATCCTCATTTGATTTGAAGGTAGAGTTCCTATTTCTTAGTTTTAAATTCCCCTCATCAATGGTCCTATTCTCTAGTTTTCATGTCATGGTGAAATCTTCATCAAAGGTCTTAAATATTTGGAACCGTAAAGTAGAGGAGATGTGTTTGGAAAAATCTTAGGTAAAGAGTTAAATCATCTCGAGTTGGGGTAGAGAGGAGAGTTAGTTTATCAAACTTCTCCAATGGGACACAAATTTAGCAATGGATTCATCATCAAATTTCTAAATAGAATAAAAATTAGTGATGGAGACTTTCTAAAAGATGTTTATGGAAAAGTGATCTAAGAAAATCTGAGCTAATTGGGCAAAATAAAAGAGGGAGTACTTTGTAATATAAATCTACCAATCTAGTGCCATACCTAGTAGAGACATGGGGAAGGTAAGAAGAAAGAGAACATCATCATAGTAAATCATATAACATGAATGCCTAAATGTTATTAGGTGCTATTAAGGGTCCTCCTTACTTTGAAACTTCAAAATAATTATAAGTTCCCATTAAGGAGGGTATGGTTGAATAGGGATGGATGGGTGAATTGGTTCATTACATATTTGGTCAGATGACAAAATATTATGAGCTCTATAAATGGATGATTCTAAAGTAGTCATTTTACCCATTAACATTTTTACAAGGTCGGTTTGGTGTTGTTCACCCCCATAGTTGTAAGGTAGGTTGTGTTGGGTCTAGGTAGGTATAATATATGGGTAGCTGGTGGGGGTTGAGAATCTACCACATATTAGTATGTGTACATGGGTGGTTGGGATGATGCTACATACGAGTATATGGAGATAGGAAATTGGGTGGAAGGTAGAGGTATATACCCTTATGGGTTAGGGATGTAGCTCAAGTTGGGTGGGATGGGCACCTATTTAGTGATTAACTTAGGTTGGGAAGGAGGCATGATTGGTTTAGTAGATAGAGGGTAGGTGGTTACTTTGGTACTAATGGGTGGAGGGGTATAAGTATGGGAACCACCAAAATCTAAAATGGAGTGGAGGTAGGTAGGTTATAAGTGAGAGGAATGGTAGAGGCACTAAGAAAGGGTACTCCTATAGTAAAGGAGTTCGGTGCCTAAAGGTTGGGTTATTTCTATGCTAGGAGGGTTATTAGTTGGGGAAGAAGGTGATTGGGTGTTACTTGGTTGAATGTGTAGGTTTATAATGGTGGTATCAATGGGGTTATGGGTAGAAGATGATACCTAGGTGACTAAAGGTTGGGTGGAGATGGTGGTTATAGAAGTGTCACCAATAAGTTGGGATTTCATGCCATAGGGCTAGTCAATAGATGGAAATAAAGTAGGGGTATGATGGGATATGGTGTTAAGGTAATGGTGGAGGGATATGGGGTTGTTATCCAAAAAGGTCACAAAGTCTACATCAACTTGGGTAACTTTTTGAGGCATGGTAGGACTCCCAAAAGGATGAGGAGAGATCTATGCATCTGAGATGTACTCCATAGATGAGGAAGAAGAAGAAGATGGATGATTAGGAGGTGGGTCTTAACTTGTTTGGTTTCTTACTTGTTACCTCATCAAAACCATGTAGGTAAGGAAAGGAAGAGGATATAAAAAATATCACAAATCTAACAAAGAGAAGACAAGAAAAGGAAACAAAAAATACACTAAATCACATTAAATCCTAAGGTTATTTTTAGTCTCTCTTGTGGCTTATGCCTTAAGTTTTAATAATTATGTGATTGAACTTGGTTTGTAGAGTGTGTACTAGAAAATAAGTCTCTGGTTAGTTTTAGGTTATATTTAGGCTCTCAAAAGAATTTATATTGGAATTAGTACATGGCTTGGTATTAGGGTCTACCCCCTCACTTCACACACTACAATGATAATGGTGTTGGGTGCTTAGCTAAGATATACTAATTGTCAAAGATTATACTCAACCAGAGGGCTGAGTTGGTTATTCTCTTGGTGATAAAATCCAAGTAGAATGGTTTAGAAAGGTGATTGTTAAGTAATGAAATCTCATTCAGGCTTTATGTCAATGTTTGATGCTTGATTATATGTAAATGGTTTGGTCTTGTCTGTGTGATAAGAATGAAGTTATGATTAATTAATCTATGTGAGCCAAATTAAGCAAGTAAACAATGCATGTAGTTAATTTTAAGCCCAAAAATAAACTTTGATTTTGTTTTATGAGCAAAAAGATAAGAAGTACCTGGATGGAACTATGAACCCACAAAAAGACTCAAGGGTCCCATCAAGCATGCTAGAATGTTGTAGAGAAATTTTTATTATGTTATGTAAAAGGAAGAAAAAATAAACTAGAGAAGGGTATGGTTAGTATAACTTGATATGTTGTACATATGTTGACCCAAAATATTGTAGATACTCCTCTTTAACTTGGGAGGAAAGACCTGTAGATAAGAAAGCACTCAAATAAATGGTTTGATTATTTATATAGTAGGGTGGATTGCCTACCAAGCTAGATCCAAGAAGAACAAGCTTCTTTGAAGGCTATCAATCCATATTTTCAAATAATCAAGTTCTAAAAGTGAAAGATAAAGTACATGCATATATCACAAAAGATACTAAAATGAAATTAAAAAAAGTGCTCGATAAATGAATAGGTGAATTTAACTAATTATAGCAATAAAAAAATGATATTAATGCCAAATTAATTAGGTGTGGTTCAAAAAATAGGGAAAGGTTTTGTGATCATGTAGAGGGTCTAAAATCAGGATTTGATTAAGGTATAGTGGGTGAAAATAGCTTTTTTGTTTGCTACATGATGACCATCAATGGTTAGGGTGACTAGCGGTGGTTAGGGTAACCGTCAGTGGTTGAGATAGATCATCGATGGTCAAAGTGACCATCAATGAATACTGTGGCTTGGGTCTGGTCAAGAAAAGGTTGTTTTAATAGGGTCACAAATGGAATTCTAAGATATGGGTTTAGATTGGGTTGGTTTCAAAATAAATACTTAGCCTACCATTTGTTGATCAGATGAATGGTTGAAGGATCTATTGGTGAAAATTTGATGAATTTTGGCAGAGTAACGATACTTGGATGTTGGTTGATGAGTAGAAACACATCAGATCTTTGTTGCATTTAATGGTTTGCTAGTTCAATGAAATAATGACTTGCCAAAGAAATTTTGATATGAGAATCTCTTGATAGTTACAGATGATTGATTAATTCTGTATCTAGATCTTTTTCACCTCCTCCTCCTTTCTCTTTATAGGAAGGAGAGGTGCAATAATATGTTACCAATAGTTTTAAAAAGTAGTTCAAATTTATCTTTCACATGTATTAACTCACACATGAATTAGATGAGTTAAATATAAAAATCAACTTAGAGTTGACTGTTCAGGAAATGGGAACCTGATCATTAGAGGTCAGGCCTAACTGTTGATGGTTAGGGTGACCATCAATGGTCAAGGGTCAAAGGCTAAGTTTGGTCAAGGTAGGTTAGTGAGCTAATTATCTAATCAACTAACCTAACTCAGGTTTGTGGTTAAATGGTTATTAGATGGTCCTTAGGGGATCTTGAGGTGGTCTAGGGGTATTTTGACATCTAGACCATTGTGTAAAATTTTCTAGTGTCTATAGAAGCCATTTAAGGCATGGTTTGGAACATAAGAATATGTGTTGAGTAATGTCAAAAATGTTTCCTAATATTTTCCCAATCTCAAATGGGTTATGCACATGGTCTAGACTTCATGTGAGGGTGTTGATTGTGGTTGACCAGGCATTAATGAGATTAAGAGCTTTCCACCACCTACTTATATGGGTGTAAAAGTTATTGATGTAGCTAATTTAGGATCTGTATACACACATGTATATATCAACCTACAAGGGTGATAATTACTATGTTTGATTTGGTGTTGTTGCATGACACTAGAATGTTAGAAATCTGATTTTTCCTATGATGGTCATGCTCTTTGCCTTTGCCTTAGTTGGGTTAACCCTTTCTATTTATGGTTACATTCAAGGAAGCCTCACTTGTCAACCATTATCTTATATGGGTGAAACAATGGGAGATATGAGGTAAAAGATTTTCTCTTAGAATAAAGGGGAATAGTTCCCAATATCATTTGATGGGTTGTATGGGCATCTCATCACTAGATTCTTGGAAAATTATGACTCTAAGTATAGGGAGCTAGTCTTTGTGGGTGAATCATTGAGCTTGCATTTTCCTCTTGCTAGAGGAATGTCTTGAGCCTTCAAAGGGATGGAAATCATGAATGGTGGTGATAACCATTGCTAGCCCTATAGGTAATTCAATGTTTAGTAAACTGAATATCTAATTGAGTTGTTGAAAAGAGTTCAACAATACTAGAACTAAGGAACTAGCATGCACGTGTAAGTTGTATAGTTGTAAGTGGAGTAAGGATGTCTCTATAGGTTTGAGTTTCCCCTGATTGATTAATGTTATTACAAGCAAGTTGCCTTTTAGGGAGTTGGGATGGTAAGACCTTGTGAAGGTATGTTGAACTATTGTATGTATGCAACTATTTCATTTATAGTTGTGTATTTATGTCAAGTTGGTTGACTGATTTGTGCTATATTAGAGATTTGAAAGAATAAATAGCCTTGTAAAGCATTGTCAAATCCTCTATGGTTTGGTAGAAACATGAAAGGGCCTCTCTTTCCTATTTTTTCTCATTTTGTTAACTCTCGTTGTAGACAAACTACAAGTTTATCTAGCTATAAATTGTTGATAATTGAGGTAAGCAATTGTAAGTTCTTGCTTGGCTTGGGTGTTACTACACCTGTTGGATTACAACAAGCAATAAAATTGCTAAGTCTTGTGTTTAAATACTTGGGAGAATTATTTTTTTCCAATTGATGGACTAATAAGCTAAATTTGGACCAGGTTTTGAGTTGGAAACTCGGTTATGATTGGCTGAATTACAATCATGGTAATGTAAAAGCAAAAAAGTATTATGCATTATAATAATAAGGTGCTAAAATTATATGTATTTAGTTGGATTCAGGCTTAGTTTGTTATGCACATGTGGCATTTGATTTGAATCAAGGAGCTTGTCATTTTATCACTCAAATGGATAGAAGTTATTAAGTGTGTAGATATGTATTTTGATTCCATGATGTGTTTATTTGATCATGTGTATGTAATTAATCCCATAAAGAGGATATGATTCCCTTGGTTATGTTTCATTACTATGTGATGATTATTCAATTTTTGGATTGAGTTTTGATATCATGAGGATGTCATGATACTCATGGATGTATATATGTATGTGTGTATGTATATTTTACATCCATGAGGATGTCTTTTGTGATTGAAAATATATTATGGTTGTGAAAACTATGATTTCCATGTTGATGATGTAATATTCATCTAGAGACTTGGCTAAGTGCATCCTTTTTCTTGAGATTATGTTGTGTTCAAGGAAGCATTGCTAGTCAACCTTTGATTTGTTGACATGAGTCAATTGGATGAATAGTGATAGAGCTTGTTTTTGAAATCATAAAACCATACCAAATGACCATAGGTAGCTTGTATGGGTAGGCCATCTTATGATGATGGAGGTATAATAATTCTAGGAGGTCCAAGAATGTAGCCTAATCCTAGAGGGCCTAGAGGGTGAATGTGACTTTCTTGCTTGGACAAGTGATGAGGTTTTGGATATCTCTTGTTGCTAGCGGATAATATGAGACATCTAATCCATGAGATGTGAACTTGGTTGGTAACATTTCAAGATTTATATTTATGAGCTATGTTGGACCACACCCTTCCTTGAAAGAAGGTGTTGATGGATTTGAGATCCCTGAAACTAAGCATGATATTATGTATTAGATATTTTATGTCATCTTTGATGACATTTAGACATTGGATAGATCGATGTGGACCATGGGCCCTTGTACTTTAATTTTTAGTGTGCTTAGATGTTGTGATGTGAAATAACTTAGTGTAATATACTAACCTCTTGACCCACATGTGTGTCATAATATTTTACACCCCTTTAGTGCATGTAAATTGGTTGTATGATGTGCATGCATTTTTACATCTTGTTGGTTATGTTAACCATGTAAACTTGTAAGTTCTTGTTTTGTATGAATGTATTTGGTTGGTAAACCCCATATTACCTTGAAGATATATATTGTTTTTATATATTATTAGGTGTTATGATGTGATCATATACCATCTTATAATGCAATTTTTCCTCCTAAATCAACCTCTTTTATTGAAAATCTCTTGAGGTATAGTGATTGTGTTGTTTAGTGTGATCCTGCATCACTACTCTAACATTGAGTTTTTATGCAAGTAGGAGATTTAAGGTGGATAAAACACTATATCCAAGATTATTAGACTTGGTTTGGGCTAGAGAGTGGAGTCTCACATAGGTTGGAACCCCACTTCTCCCCTTTGCATGAAGTAGCTACTCAATTCATTCAGGTTGTGCACCATGAGTGCCACATGATGGTTGTGGGATCTTCATACATAATGGTCACCTCTTAGATTGAGTGTTCCTTTAACCACCTCTTTGGGGTTGTTGTATACTGTCTATTTAGCCTTGTAAAAGCACTATTTGGTCCTAGAATTTGAAATTTTATGAAAAATCAGCAAGACTGAACTTGATAAAATATAAATATATG